>MDKI01132696.1:0-37680 GCA_005239505.1 Nicotiana paniculata
GTATGTTGATTGATGGACAAATATTCCATCTTTCATATACTCAATTTGTAGACCAAGACAAAATCTTGTCTTTCCAAGATCTTTCATTTCAAATTCTTTCTTCAAACAGTCTATTATTTTTGGAAGCTCCCCGGGAGTTCCAATGATATTTAAATCATCAACATACACGACGATTATAACAAATTTTTCAGATCCAGACTTTTTTATAAAGACACAAGGACAAATTGGATCATTCTTGTACCCTTCTTTCAACATGTATTCACTCAGGCGATTGTACCACATACGACCTGATTGTTTTAATCCGTATAAATATTTCTGAAGCTTTATTGAACAAGTTTCACGAGAACTTTTATGTGCTTCTGGAACTTTAAATCCCTCGGGTATTCTCATAAAAATTTCATTATCTAATGATCCATACAAATAGGTTGTGACAACATCCATTAGACGCATATTAAGCTTTTCATGCACTACCATATTTATGAGATACCTGAAGGTGATAGCATCAACTACAGGAGAATATGTCTCCATATAATCAATGCCAGGACTTTGTGAAAAACCTTGTGCCACAAGTCGTGCTTTATATTTAACGACTTCATTTTTATCATTTCGTTTTCGCACAAAAACTCATTTGTACCCTACTGTCGTTATACCTTCAGGTGTTCGAACTATGGGTCCAAAATCTTCACGTTTTCCAAGTGAAGTTAACTCTACCTGGATAGCGTCTTTCTATTTTGGCCAATCATTTCTCTGTCTACGTTGATCGACAGATTTTGGTTCAAGATCCTCATCTTGTTGCATTATTTCAACAACAACATTATAAGCAAAAATGTTATCGATAACAATATTATTTCGGTTCCATCTTTTTCCCATTGAGACGTAACTTATTGATATCTCTTCATTCTCATTATTTTCAGGTGCCTGGACCTCCCCTAAGGTCTTATCATTTGTTACGTCTCGGGGCTCTTCTTGAGCCACTACCTCTGTGTTATGATCACTTTGATCATTTGCTCCTTTTCTTCTTCGAGGATTTTTATCTTTAGAACCGATTGATCTACCATGTTTCAAGCGTGGAATAGACTCATTTGCCTTGTTTGATTGTCCTACCGGGATATCAACTCGAATTGGAGCATTAGCAGCTGAAATATGTGACTTAGTCACCCTTGGTAGGTGAGTGAATGCATCTAGAAATTGATTTGTAATATTTTGCAAATGAATAATCTTTTGAACCTCTTGTTCACATTGATTTGTTCGGGGATCTAAATGAGATAGTGATAATGCATTCCAATCTATCTCCTTTTTCAGCTGCTTATTTTCTCCCCCTAATGTTGGATATATTGATTCATCAAAATGGCAATAAGAAAATCTTGCCGTAAATAAATCTCCAGTCATCGGTTCTAGATATTTTATAATAGAAGGAGATTCATATCCAACATATATCTCCAACCTTCTTTGAGGACCCATCTTTGTGTGTTGTGGTGGAGCAATTGGAACATATGTCGCACAACCAAATATTCTAAGATAGGAAATATTTGACTCCTGACCAAAAACCAAATCTATCCACAAACTATTCATACATGGGCTTCATCCACAAACTATTTACAACAAAAATATGATTATTTAATAATAGAAAGAGAAAGATGAGAGAAAAAAATAAGGTAACGATGTGACCACACCAAATTGATCGTTTCATAAAGTGACATTTTTCACATAACGATAAATTTAACGATACGATACAATATAATTTAAGTAACAATCAAAACGAATATTATATTTAAAGTAACAATGAAGTACAATAGAACATGTAACACGATCTAAACAAGCTGTTAGGTAATACCAATTGTAATCGGATTGACTTTAATTCTTGTACTTGGTATTATTTGAACAGTTAAAAATTAGGAAAGAGTATCCTCACTTCAAGAATTTTAACATTTGTATTTTTTTATAAAAAAAGATCAATGGAAAAAAATAATTTCCTCTGCTTACGATTATTTGTGACTTATGATAATGCATATATTGTTTTTAAATATGTAAACTGATTTAGATAATAAGAAATCGACGTGTAAACACTCTAGTCTCCAAGAATGTTAATCATATGACTTAGTATTTTGACGTAATATAACAAGTTAATCATATGACTTAGTATTTTGACGTAATATAACAAGTTTATGACTATAAGAGAATAATAAATTACTAATGTTTTGTTGGTAATCTTTACTCGAAACCAGAAAATCAAAGCAAAAGGAAGCGTTAAGTTCAATAAACAATTCGTAAAATATTCCAACCCCATAAGTTGTTTGTGTGTCCTTAAGGAATTTAATCCCCTCACTGTTTCCCAAGGTTATGGATTATTTTCTCCCAATATATAACGAAAAAAACTATTCTATAATACTGACAATCGAAATTACAGAACTTCAGCGAACTCAACAAACGGAGCAAATCACACTTGACACTTATTTTTATTTGAAAAAATAATGCAACATTGTAGAAAGAGTGGAGAAGTTTTCAGATTTTTCATATTTTAATTAAAAATGAGGCCAAACCTCTAAATTTATAGACAAAGGAAGGGTGAGATGGAGAGGCGCAATCCAAAAGGCGTCTCTTCCATTTTTCATTCACACCCTTTAAAAAAAAACCAAAAATCCTCCACATGAATGGGGAATGGCCATATGTGTAAAACCATGTAGGAAAAACTGTGGCGATTTTCAAGTGAGGATTAATTGCATTTGGATAAGTAGGTTTCCCTTTAAACTTTCCGCAGTGAACTTATGTCGGATTTACTATGTCAATCCATAGATCTTATATCTTTGAAACGTCAAGCTTTTGTGTATACCTAGACAATCATAAGTCACATAATCAATCCTTAACCGTCTTTGGTTCTCAATGTTGTGTTTGTTTTATCCGTGAACACCGCCTGATTTCATAAGTGCATAGAGAATTGGCCTTACAGAATTCTTCTTGAGGCGGCTAGCACTTCATACTTACGTAGGTGATTCCTAAATGTGTTATCCCGTATATACACTATTTGATATACTCCGCATCAACTTAGAAACCATTAAAAAGCGTTAACGCTTTATCCTTGGGGTTGAACATTGTCTCATCACGAGAATGGACCAACAAATTTTTTATTTGATAGTGTTAAACCGTCATTAGTGACTTTGTTTGAGCTCCTTGAACCTAGATCTTGGGATCTCCAGTCTTCTAGGTAGAGTTACCGCCACAATGACTTGTTCTCGACCATAGTCCCATTCTTCTCGATGATCTTTCAACTACCTCTCTAGTTAGGCCTTTTGTAAGTGGATCCGATATATTATCACTTGGCTTCACATAGTCAATTGTTATAATTCCCCTAGAGAGTAGTTGGCTAACGGTTATAAGTCTTTGTCTTATATGACGATATTTTCCGTTATACATAAAGCTCTTTGCCTTCCTATTTCCGCTTGACTATCACAATATATGATTATTGGTGCAAATGATTTGGGCCAAAATAAAATGTTTTTAAGAAATTCTGGAGCCATTCAGTTTCTTCACTGGTCTTGTCTAAGGCTATAAAATCAGCCTCCATTATAGAGCTGACAATACCCGTTTATTTGAATAATTTTCAAGACATCGCTCCTCCACCGTCTGTGAAAATATAATCACTTGTGGATTTAAAATAGTCGAATCGGTGATCTAATTTGCATCACTGTATTCCTCTATAACTGTGGGATATTTACTGTAGTGCAAAATATAATTTTGAGTATATTTCAAATATCTCAACATGACAGTTCAATGCGAACTTCCTTATGTCGTAAACTAATACGTCTCGACTTTCAATTGCATATCAGATTATTTACTACACTTAATATATCAATAGTATATTATAACAATAGTTTGAATGATCGACATCATTAGTGGCCACAACCTTTAAATATATAACACATTTCACAATGGTTCCGTCATTTTCAAGCATTTGTATTTACACATCTATATGATATGCAAATTATAGCACATTCATTCATGAAACAAATCCAACTTGAAATGAATTTTGGTCATGTTCATCAGTTGGTTCACCTTATTATAGACCAACGTCTTAATACATTTTTTCATGAACATGTTTATACAAAACATGAAACACACTTTTCATGAAAATTCATAGCCTTCCATGTGACACCCTTTCATAAAAGAGCTAAACATTATAAATGTTCAACAAAGAACACGTCATTTCTGGAGAGGCACCTAAACAACTTTCGAATTTATAGTTTCATCACTAGTCATCACTAAGACTGAACAAGTAATGAATTCACCGACTACTATATCAATATCCCTAAGGATTCGTGGTGTTCGAAGAATCATATCATTTAATTCTTCTAGATAATATATACATCACGTCTAACATTAGCTTTTATTATGTATAAGCTAAATGTCCTCACATTTCACACTTTCATGTGCCTTTTCTATCAACATATAATTCATATATAAACAAATAATAACTACATAATTTAGAGTATTCTTAATGTAAATACACTAGTTTGAAATCATTTGACAATATTCTTTAGTCAAATTTCTCATGTCATTGTTTGGGTGTTGGTTTTAGTCTGTAATGACTTAACAAGTCGACATACCTTTTATTTCCAGGAGCCAAGAAATCTTCAAGTTGTTCCATATAAATTTCTTCCTCTAAATCTCCATTTAAGAAGGCTGTCTTTACATACATCTCATGAATTTAAAGGCCATACACGGTGGTTAACGCTACTACTATCCGAGTAGATGTAATTCTTATAATCGGTGAGTATGTGTCAAAGTAAACAAGACCTTCTCCTTATCTTAATCCTTTGGTAATCAATCTTGCCTTATATTTGTCAATAGTATCATCAACTTTAATTTTCCTTCTAAAAATTCACTTAGAACCCAAATGTTTAATTCCTGGAGGAAGATCAATCAACTCTCAAGTATGCTTGTTCAATATGAATTCTATTTCACTATTGGCTACTTCTTTCCAAGAAAGACATAATTTCTTCAAAAGTTTGAAGCTCATTTCCAATAAGAATGTCAGAAAATATGATCCAATGGAAATAGTTGTCTTTTGATGTTTACTACGTATTGGATTCACCTCATTAGGTATACTTTCATTTTCTTCTTCTTGAGTTCACTTAGATATTTTCCTAGACGACTCACATTCCTTTTATACGAATAAATATTTTCAAATTCAACATTACCTTATTCGATTACCGTATTAAGATGAATGTCAAGATTTTCTAATTTATGAACCAGAAATGATATACCTTACTATTTGTTTCATATCCTACGAAAATACAATAGATATTTTCCTGTCCGATCTTTAACCTTTTGGGTTTAGGAACTTGCACTTTAGCTAAACACCCACACACTTTAAAATATTTTAAGTTGGGTTTCCTTCCTTTCCATTATTCATATGGAATGGATAGCATTTCGCTGTGGGAACTCGATTGAGTATTCTCTTAGCTATAAAAATATTTTCCCCCCACAAGTTCTTGGGTAAACAGATCTTATCAACAATACACTCATCATCTCCTTTAAGGTTCTATTCTTTCTTCCGCAATTTCATTAGATTGTGGAGACTAAGGGGCTGTCCTTTGATGAACAATACCATACTCAAAACATATTTATTCAAAAAGAGATTCATACTCACCGCCCCTATTACTTCGTAGAGCCAATCACATGAACTGTTGGTTGTATCACAACAAAGTCAGAATTAATAACCGATGAAGTTTTTAATCTTCCAATCAATATGACGTAATCAAAACTAATAAACAGTGATATTTTTAATCTTCAAACTGAGCAACATATGACATAACCAAATTTAACAAACAACGAAGTTTTTAATCTTCAAGCCGAGTAATAAATTGGAGTACAAAATCACTAAGATTTTAATCTAAAAAACTAGTAGAAAGTCATAGTCTATACTTTACTCCGTCAAATGAGTAGAAAGTCATAAATACTTTAATCTCGATGGGTAGAAAATCACGCAGGTTTTAGTCTCAAAGCATAAGTAAGAAATCATAAAGATTTTAGTCTCCATAACGGGAGTAGAAAATCATGAGAATTTTAATTTTCTCCAAAACAGGATTAGAAAATCACAAGTATTTTGATTTTCTTTTCAAATGGCTTTCCAATTAAACCATTGTTTCCACTAAACAATTCAATAGTATTTTTATCAAACTAACATTTGTATATTTTTATTGATACGTATAAACTTTTCATCTTCATGATCTCAAAATAATTTTCAAGCATCAATGTAAGCCTAACTCATACTTACTACCTTGAAAATAATTTTCACATAATTTCAAGCGTGCTACCAAAGTTATATACCAAAAGAAATAACTAATATAACCTTAGTTATTCCTAATTAATGCGCATACATGACAAAATATATATTTGAGATCATCACATTATGAACATCTATCATATATTTATAGATACAAAATTTCATAAATCACAAAGGATAGAAAATCAAATTAAGATAAGTAAAGAAAAGATCGCATAACCAGGCATAGCATGAAGTTAGTCCCACAAAGACTTGATTCATGTACCATGAGGAATGCTCCTCTTACGATTCCCTTGGAATAACCAAACGGTGCAATGCGTGAATCAAATAAAATAATTGCTGGAACACTTTTGGATTTAAATAGCACTGAATTATAATCAACCAGTGAATTCATAATTTTTGATGTCACATACAATGTTCAATATTTCATTTAAGTTTCCTTTATGATTACCTAAAGTCATTCATGGGTGAATGAAACCAATCCTTCATTCCAGCCATGAAAACCTTTGTAATTGGTAACGACAGTTTGAACATTCCTTCCAAATCGTTTGAACATATTTTCATACAACTTACTACTTTCTTTCTGATGAAGTCTAAAAAGCTTTGTAACAACTTCTCATCTCTTAGTTCAACTCTAAGTTAACACACCGTACCAATACAATGCAATTAACTATTGTAAATCGATGAAATCATCACCGAGTATTGATTAGTAACCATTTATTTCACCTTTGGCGTCAAATTTTCAGAATACTTGAGAAACGTTGGCATAGAATTCTTTGACCAAGTGCTCATTTACATCTAGCATGCTGTGGGTGAACCATTTCCATCCTTTGCGCTCTTGGAATTTTTTAAGGACATCGGGCTTGTGCTTATTCAAATCTTTCAAAAAACATTGTCACTCAAGAGTGAGCGACCTGTGACCACAATTCTATAAATTTAGCAAAGGCAGTGGCACTGACAAATCTGTCTTCCCATATCTCTGGCCTTCTTGATCTTTCTAAACCTCCCAATGCAGTATCATCCCTTCTCCCATCGACTAGGACATCATCATCATCGTCCACACTAATTGGATTAGCTGGAGCATGTGAGGGAGAGGGATCAGAGGCTTGACTACCCTCCTCCAAACCTTCAGAAGAACTAGAAGAAGATGTTGGTTCATTTACAAGGTGGAGTCTCCTTGGGAATTGTTGTGATTGGGCTTCCGACTTTGCTTCCAAGGAGTTACCCTCAGAAGTTTCCCCGGATGGGAGGTACTCACTGGTCTCTGAAGGTTCAGGGGGTCTATTAGTTGTAGCTTTCTTGCTTATGACCTTTTGAAGTGCTAGAGGTAGGTTGATTTTGCTTCGACCCGGCCTCGGGAGGATTCTGCCCTCCCTTTCGATGTATCTCCTCTACCACGTGAACGAAACATTGTCTGCAACACTTAAGCAGTGGAAATCATTTAGAATTAAAGCTCATAATGTACATAATCATGATTGAAAATTGCAGTACACAGTCTCAGAAAGGGCAAGATGGACCACACAAAGGTGAGTTCGGCCGCAGACTGCCGAGTGCGGACCTCACAATTTTGAGTGCATCCGCACAACCCCAAATTCATCCTACTAGGGGTCTCTGATGTTGCATCAGTGCAGACCGCACAAAAATGATTGCGGCCGCACAAATCCACTACGAACCGCACAATTTTCATTGCGGCCGCACATCCCCAGGTTAAGACTACTGGAGTCTCTGATGTTTCATCAGTACGGACCGCACAAAAATGAGTGCGACCGCACAAGTCCATTGCAGACCGCACAATTTTGAGTGAGGCCGCACAATTTCATTAATCATAGTTGCCCTAACTCAAGGAACTGCGGACCACACAAAACTGTGTGCGGCCGCCTACCCTCTAATGCAGACCGCATAAAAATGTGTGGTGGCCGCATAGTTTGAATTACACAGGCACTGACTTATGATTCCTTCATGGTTTTTCACTAATTAGACATGGCTTTAGCAACTAAGCATGATTAGCTACTTACCCAGGCCCCATTTAACATTTAAGATACTACCCATATGATGCTAAGCAAGATTGACTATCTATTGACATTATTAGGCATGAACTTAACCCTAGACTAAAAAAAAGCTAAAACAAAGAAAAAAAGGAAGAATCTAAAGCATTGAAATTACCATACCAGTAATGAAGATGCATGTGAGATTTAACACTGATGAAATGGGGGAAGATTAAGAACAAAGGGGATATGCACTGTGCTAGCTTAGTTTCAGAGATCAAAGTTTGTAAAGTGTAAAAAGCTGAGAAAGGTCCTATTTATACTTTGACCCGTCTGGCCCATAACTTACTTGAGGGCGGCCACACAATTTTGAGTGTGGTCCGCACTCCTTACCTGTTCCTTGAAGTGATGCTGACTGTGATCGAAGAATTCGTGCGGTATTGTGCGGACGCAAATCATTAATGAAATTTGTCAGGCCAAACTTCAGAGATCATGCATTTTTCATCTCCCAGTTGTGCGTCCGCACACAGAATTGTGCGGCCGCAGAGTGATTGTGCGCTCTGCATAATCCTGGTACGGTCCGAACTTTTGCAACACTTAGCCAATTTATCTTCTACAGTCCCTGCAATGCACACCCACATTCCTGCATACACTTTAAAACCAGTTAGCACAAAACAATGACTAATCTAAAGAAGAAAATCAAGGGAAAGAAAAACACATGGGTTGCCTCCCAAGAAGCGCTTGATTTAACGTCACGAGATAATGCATGTTACCATCAATAACTTGAAATGGGGCAATGCCACAACATGGCCATCATCAACCTTGCCTAAATAGTGCTTTACCCGGTGCCCATTGACTCTAAACACCTCACCATTATTATTTTTCAGATCTAGAGCACCAAAGGGTGTCACATGTAAAACTTCAAAGTGGCCACTCCACTTTGATTTCAGCTTTCCTAGAAACATCCACAACCGAGAGTTGAAGAAAAGCATAAAATCACCTTCTTTGAATTATTTGTTCCGGATGTCATGGAGATACTTCATCTTGTCCTTATACAAGGATGAACTGGAGTAAGCATGGAATCGGAACTCATCGAGTTCATTCTATTGCTCCACCCTAAGATTTGCAGCTACATCCCACTCAACGTGAAGCTTTTTCAACGCCTACATAGCCTTATGCTCAAGTTCCACCGAAAGGTGACAAGCTTTCCTGAACAATAACTGATACAGAGACATACCAATTGATGTTTTTCAAGCTATTCTATAAGCCCAAAAAGCATCATCAAGTTTCTTCAACCAATCTGTCCGGTTGGCATTCACAGTCTTTGACAGAATACTCTTGATATCCCGGTTGGAGACTTCAACATGTCTACTTTCTTGAGGATGATAGGGGATCGACACTTTGTAAGTGACACCATACTTGGAGAGTAAAATATTAAAAGCTTTGTTGCAAAAGTGTGATCTCCCATCACTAATGATGGCCTTTGGAGTACCAAACCTTGTGAATATGTTCTTCTTATTGAAAGCTAACACACTTCGAGCTTCATTGTTGGGCAAAGCCACGACTTCAACCCATTTGGACACGTAACCACATCTACTAATATATAAGTGTTCCCATATGAGTTCACAAACGGACCCATAAAATCATTTCCCACACATAAAAAATATCAATATCTAGGATGGTGGTGAGGGGAATCACATTTTTCTTGGAGATCCCACCTGCCCTTTGACATTCATCACAACTCTTAACAAGATTGTGAGCGTCCTTGTAAAGGGTAGGCCAATAGAATCCATATCTTAGCACCTTTGTAGCAGTTCTCGCTCCACCGTGGTGACCACCATATGGAAAAGAGTGAAAAGCTTCAAGAATCCCCAATTGTTCTTCTTCTAGTACACATCTTCGGATAACACCATCAGTACAAATTATGAAAAAATAGGGCTCATCCCAATAACAGTCCGGGCAGTCCCGTTTGAGCATTGTCGCGCCCCCTTCTTTCCTCACGGAGATCGGGTTTATGGAATTCGGTTGGGACAACTCTTTCCTTTTGGGAAAGGGGTTTGTGTTTTTGAGAGTCGCCACCTAACGATTTTTAAAGGTGCGTTAGGACACCAAATGGGTTCATTTACGACTACGTTGTTAACCAGAGATAGGGTAAGGGCTTGAAATTATCCTAAGGGGAAGGTGTTAGGCACCCCTCAAGATCCACAACTGTGGTTCCCGGCCAAACAGCTTTTGTGAATTTGTACAGCTTAGCAAACAAACAAATAAAGTCTCAAATAAGAGGGGATTTAAGTCTTAAGCATGCCGATGTTTGAAAAAATAGTAAAGAAGGTTAGATTTTGAAAAGGATTACGATCTAAGCATATAAAGGGTATCCTAGGTTTATAATAATAAGTAAAATACCCGGTAATCACTCCTCAAAGAGGGGCTACATGTGGTATTAACGCATTGGTCATCATATCCATATTCTGCCCTTTCCCACCCCGTGAAAGTAATTAAATCGAATGTTGGGTCTCGACCTCTATTGCATGCCGTTACCCGTCCCTTCTTATTAGTCCTGGAGGAATTAAGGACTTCTATCCTATACGGGATGTTCTAGGCAAACCCTCAGGTTTGAAGGAGAAATACTAAGACGACAGATAAGAACATGTAGGACTGTAATTAGGGGGAAACATAGAAAAGTAGGGAAAAGGCACAAGTATACCTCCACAAGTAATGCAAATAGGCAGCCCGACTCATACACAATTAAGGTCTTTTGATTCATATCCTAAAATCTGGTATCTAAATGATAATGACAAAGACAGATTTATTGCATAACTCAGAGAGGAAGTCTTAATCAGTTTACTTACTAATTTTATCCTATTGATAGTTAAGCAGCATACATAAATAGATATATTTCCTGTTTTAACAACTTTAATTACCTAAGGCTTGCCTAGGCGTCGGACGATGCCTAGATTATTAAAGAAACTGTTTGAGTTGTTTTGCCTAAACATGTTGTACTTAGGTGTTGCATCAAATGCAGAATTATCACTAGTTGTTTAGAGACATGATAAAACAGTTTTAGGTCCTTTTTCATGCATTGGTAATTAGGCGGGGAATGAGTCCTAAAACATGATATCTTGTGCACAGATAGGGATGCAAAATGATGCATATACAGAATCCTAAGCAAGATTTCTAAATGCACAATAATTACAACATTAAGCATGATTTCAGAAGGTGCAAGAGTGGCAGCTTATTTTAGTGTTGTTTACGCTAAATAGGATCTCTAAGTGTACATAGAAGCATAGAGAATGATTGCAAGGTACTGGTTATTAACACATTTTAACGCAGGATTCTCTAAGTGATATGATAGTGAGATGGACATGCTGAAAACAGTAAGTATAAGTCCTAGGGAACATGACCTCTAATGCATGCAATGAGTCCTAAGCATGGTCTCTATTGCACAAGTAGGAATATAAACCTAATAACATGTTTTCTACCCTTTTAATAGCTAAAGCATACATAGTCACCCCTTCCCTTTCCACTATCCATCCCCAGAGTAGTTTACAAGTAGTTATTACAGGCCATTTGTATAAATTACATAATTGAAATAAGAAAAAGAAGGAGTTATGTTATAGGGAGCCTACTGATAGGCCCAAAATCCCCAGAATGCCTCAAATGCCATTAGTTCAAAGCCTGTCATAAATTCCAGGTGTGTCAGAGTTCCCTAAGGATCTCAAAGGATCCCGGGCAGTGCTCACAACCAGATTTCATAGCCAAGATAGAGTAAGTGCAGTGTGGAAAGGCCAGCTCTTGTGTGTCAAAGTTCAGAGGGAGCTCAAGGGTCCCAAGGCTATGCTCACACGAGAGGGGCAGAACCTAATGACTAAGAGTATATGTGAGAGTGCTTGACATAGTTTTGAAAGAGTTGAGTTGGAAAACAGTTTGAAAATGAGTAGTTTGAAATAAGTTTTAGAGAACAGAAGATTTTGCTTTTAGTGAAAAACAGTTTGAAAGGGAAGAGGGTAAGACGATCAACAACTCAGAACCACATCAGCATGCATAGTACAAGGAAGCAGTCACAAACAGGGAAGGGGGAATTGGGGACAAATAGTTCATATGTGAAAGCATATATGCACACAGGTTAACACCAGAGAAGTACTACGGAACTTAAATAGTCATAGAAATAGTCTATCACAAAGTGTTCATGCCAGGATCTAAACAACATTAGATTAAGGGGTGCTAAACAGAGTTACACATTAGGTCCAGGGGAAGGGTTCAAGATTACATAACTAGGGGTCATGAGTACATGCTTATAGTGTTATGAATCAGGGGTAAGGCAGAATTGTAGTGGAAACATGTAAGAGAGAGAGCAATAGATATGCTGAACTAGAGGGGAAAGGGGAAATCACATAGACAGAACATGCATGCTAATTGCAAGGTAAACAGCAGAATCACAAGTAGAAACAAAAGGAATCGTAATACAAACAGAAATATATTGTTTTGGATGCTTTAAACTTAAACTGAAAACATACCAGTTGAATGAAAGAATGAGCGCAAAGTGGAGAGCAATAAAGTGAAAAGAAGTAGAGCAGTAGTGTGTAGAGCAATAGAACAGTAGAGCAGTAGCAGTAGAGAAATAGGGAAATAGAACAGTAGAGCAGTAGGGCAATAAAAGAGTGTAATCACTCAGTCTTGGCTTTCAGCCGACTGAGTAGCAAGTAAACAACAAGAGAAACAAGAGAGTATGTGTGTGTGTAAGAGAGTTCAAAACAATGTATTGTTCGTGTCTTTGTTAAGGAGAGAGTAAATGTATTTATAGTTTAAGACGGGCAGAAGAATAAGGTAAAATAGCAGTTTCAGCAGTAATTATGGGAGTAAGCAATCAATTAGAATCAAATTGGTAAAAGACTTCCTTTGATTAGGAGTCATACTCAAGCGGTAATAAGCAGTGACAAATAAGGAAAGGAATTATGTAAAGCTGATTTTAACACAATAAGGAAGTAGTATAAGTAGGGTATAGTAATATCAAATGTAAGTAAGGCCAAGTTCAGAATTCTATTTAAGGAAAATATATGTGAATTAATTTGACAGCAAAATCATTTATGGAAATAAGGTAAGAAATAATTTATATTCTGGAAATCAGTAAGGAAACCCTCGAGTGAGGTTCTAATTGTAGGAAATCAATATCAATTGAGGAGAATATCACATATTAGCAGGATAGGCATGATACAAACAAAGAAAAACAGGGAATTGACATGTCTTAATTAAGGAAATACTCAAAAATCAGTATAGAACATTATGCAAAATCAGTGAAGTATCAATCATAGAGATTCAGGGATTCACAG
This sequence comes from Nicotiana paniculata, assembly GCA_005239505.1. Taxonomy (NCBI): domain Eukaryota; kingdom Viridiplantae; phylum Streptophyta; class Magnoliopsida; order Solanales; family Solanaceae; genus Nicotiana; species Nicotiana paniculata. The sequence continues at coordinate 13,596 of MDKI01132696.1, forward strand.
ATAGAAAAAATAGTACTGATTTGTCACAACATTATGAGAATAAGTGCAATAAACATATAATAGACAACAATAAGAACCATAGGAAGACTAGTAAGGTAAAAGCATATAGAAGTTAGAGATTCGTATAGAACACAGTACGAATCACATCATAGACATGATATAGGCAAAAGTAATCGAATCCAGAAACCCTAATAGGCAAACATGGGGTAAAATCACAAAATCACGAAGTGTTCATGAGAATACAGTAAACATAATAGAACAGGTAAACATATTATTGCAAACAAACTCAGAACCACAGATTGAAACCGAGAACTTTGGGGTTTTTTAACAAAAGTGAATCAGACCAGATGGGAAAAAACTCACATAATGTTTAAACACGGTAGAATCATAAAACAATGCTCCAGAAAAAGAGCAGTTTTGAAAGGGATTTTGGAAACCCTAGTTCGAAAACCGGAAAATCGTTTAGGAACCTGAAGAATCTTTAAAGAAAATATGGAAAGAACTCATACTAGGTATAGGTGTGTTACAGATCTAAAAGAATCGGAAGATTTAAAGAACTAGGGTTTCGAAGAGAACCCATAAAAGATAAGAAAGCCTTAAAATGTTACTGGCTTTAACCCAAAGGTCATAGATCTTACTCAGATGGCCGGAGGTGGCCGAAAATGGCATGAGAACCCATGGAGTGAGTGAACCGCCTCCTGGCTCCTCTTATGGCCTCAAAGTGGTGATACCCGGCGGAGAAGGAGAGCCATAGGCTGGGGGTGGTGGTGAGACCACCATGGTTACTGGAAAAGTAATGACAGGTGAGATCTTAGGTTAGCAGAGAGAATTGAGAGATGTAACGGTAGAAGAATGAGGGGGAAAATGAGAAAGGGGGAAGGGTAGTCTTTAGGTTAAATATGGTAGGTAGAGATCTGGGCCGTTGATTTGAATTAATCAACAGCTCAGATTAAAAGGGGGATTGGGTCGGGTAACTAAGGCATTCGACCTGGGATTTTTTGGGCCGTTTAATTGGGTTGGGGTCCGGGTAAATTGGGTTTTAATTGAGAATTAAAGGGGCTAAAAGTTAAATACCCAAAAAAATAGCTAAATAATTAATCAAATGGCTAGTAATTATGAAAAAATGAAATTAAGGCTAAATAGATGAAATTAAATAAATTAAATAATATTAAAATATAAAATGACTAATTATTGAATTAAAATGGTATAAAATGTACATTTAGGCTATAAGTGCAAAAATTATTGTAATTGTAGCTAAATAACGCCAAATTGGCTAATTTTGCTAAATAATTAAATCCTAATAGGATTAAAATGATATATTGAGCTAGGAAATATTTTGAAATTATTTATAATATAATTTATGAATAATTATTGAATTTAAAATACTGAATAATTGGAAAAGAAATTAATAAAAATATGGAAAATTATGGAAAAATACCAGTTATTATAAGAAGTGATTTTGAAGGCACATATGCAAATTTTAAAATAGTTTGAGGAAAAATTGGGTATCAACAAGCATCTTCCTTTGTTTTTAGGAGAACTAATTCGAGACAATGCCGCTCACAAGATAGTTGGCCACATCGGCAAACCATGGCATCCCGGTCATAGAAATGGAAAGGAGTTATTCGTCAGGAAATGAATCATTGATCTCAAGTCCATCGTGTGTCCTCCCCTCCTCCTCCAATCGGGACAAGTGGTCCGTCACTTGGTTTTAACTCCCCTTGCGGTCTTGGATCTCAAGATCAAATTCTTATAAAAGAAGTACCCACCACATTAATCTTGCCTTAAAGTCTTTCTTGCTCATCAAATACCAAAGTTCCACATTGTCGATGTGAACAATCACCTTTGTACCCATTAGGTACGGGCGAAAATTTTATAGCAAAGACAATGGCTAGGAGTTCTTTCTCGATCACCGTATAGTTGACTTGGGCCTCGTTCATGGTCTACTAGCATAGCAGACTGGATGGAAGATCTTGTTAATTCGTTACCCCAATACCGCACCAACTACCACATCGCTTGCATCACACATGAGCTCAAATGGTAAGCTCCAATTTGGCGCAGTGATAAAGGCAGTGGTAGTCAACTTATACTTGAGTAGTTCAAATGCCCTCATAAAATATTCATTGAAAAGGAACTTGGAATCTTTATCCAAGATTTTTCATAAGGGGTTTATCACCTTAGGAAAATCCTTTATGAATCGTCGGTAAAACCCCGCATGACCTAGAAAGGTCCTTACTCCGTTTTTGGAAGTAGGGGGAGGGAGTTTGGATATCACTTCAATTTTTGCTTTATCAACCTCAATACTATTCTTGGAAATCTTGTAGCCGAGGACAATGTCATCCTCGACCATAAAGTGACACTTCTCCCAATTCAACACCAAGTTAGTTTCTTTACAACGTGCCAATACCTTATCCAAGTTATCCAAGAACTCTTCAAAAGAATCCCACACGACAGAAAAATTATCCATGAAAACCTCGAGAAAGTCCTCCACTATATCGGTGAAGATGGCCATCATACACCACTAAGAAGTTGCCGATGTATTGCATAACCCGAATGGCATCCACGAGAATGCGAAAGTGAGATAGGGACAAGTGAAAGTGGTCTTCTCTTGGTGTTCAGGAGCAATAAGAATCTGGTTATATCCGGAGTATCCATCAAAGAAGCAATAATAAGCATGTCCAGTTAACCTATCCAACATTTGATCTATAAGTAGAAGCCAAAAATGGTCTTTCCGAGTAATTTGAGCTTCCTATAATCCATGCACACTCTCCACCCGGTGACAGTTCTTATGGGGATCAATTCATTTTTGTCATTTTTATCAAATTCATGCCCCTTTCTTTGTGTCACGACCCAAAATCCCACACGGGCCGTGATGGCGCCCAACACCGGGGTCAGGCAAGCCAACGATTGTTCATTAGTGAAATTTTCTCTATTAACATACCAACCCCACATATTTCCAAAAGTTTTACAATTAACCTATTTAAAATAAAAGCGGAAGCGTTTATGAATTTAAATACATACAGCCAAAAATGATCGTGATCCAATATGTACATATACAGTCCCAAAATAGAATCTACTAAGTGCGTGCCAGGAACTAGTGTCACAAGTCAACAGGCGAACTAGTAGAATGTACAAAAGATAATACAAGACTGTACTGCTGTCTGAGAGGAATAGACAGAATATAGACAAAAGATAACTCTATAGCACAACTAAGAAACGTCAGGGGGTGCATCTCACCGTGGAGTCCGGTCCGGAAGATAAGTCAAGCACCGGTCGGATAACCAGAAACACCACCCTCAGAACCTGTACAATTAAGTACAGAAGTGCAGCATGAGTACATAATTTATATGTACCCACTAAGTATCCCGCCTAACCTCGAAGAGGTAGTGACGAGAGGTCGACATGACACTCACTAAGGTCCAACAGTAATAATGTAAACAGGATATACGGAAAGCAGTAGACATGTGAGACAATAAGCAACAAATATCTATCGAATACAGAAAACCAGGTAAGTACTGAAAATAAGAAACAAAGTACACTTCCTCTTTTCCCCCGAATATCTGCCAAGTCAGTACCAATGGAAAACAATACCCAATAGCCTCAAGCGCACACAAGGGTAGGACAACCGGCCTGAGTCGTAAGGAAATATCTAGACACGAACTCACATATATATAGTTAACATAAAGCTCCCCTCGATCGTGAATCATACCTGCGACTCGAGTTCTGACTCATATATATAATTAACATAAAGCTCTCCTCGATCGCGAATCATACCTGCGACTCGAGTGCTGACTCATATATATAATTAACATAAAGCTCCCCTCGATCGCGAATCATACCTGCGACTCGAGTGCTGACTCATATATATAATTAACATAAAGCTCCCCTCGATCGCCAATCATACCTGCGACTCGAGTGCTGACTCAGATATATAATTAACATAAAGCTCCCCTCGATCGTGAATCATACCTGTGACTCGAGTGCTAACTCAGATATATAATTAACATAAAGCTCCCCTCGATCGCGAATCATACCTGGGACTGGAGTGCTGACTCAGATATATAATTAACATAAAGCTCCCCTCGATCGCGAATCATATCTGCGACTTGAGTGCTGGATCATATATATAATTAACATATATGTATATATATATATATATATATATATATATACCGGACTTATCAATAAGCTTAGTAGAGTCTATACTTGTAACAAGGGTCTATTCGCCGGAATGTCGGAGGCAACTCTCTACCATTTTTGCATACTAGTTCAGAGATAATAAGAATACTGGTTTAAAGATGATAAACAACTCAAAGTTGGGCTAAAGATATACGTAAGGCACGTAATGGCATGCTCGTTAGCGCTAAGCTACCCGACATGATAGAATAGTCGCTACGTCCGGACTCTCGTCACATTGTATGCACGTAGCCCCCAAATCAATTACACACAACATATATAATACCTATGGGGACAATTCCCTCTTACAAGGTTAGAAAGGAGACTCACCTCGTGTCGAATCTACCCCTCGGACCAAGGATGCGCCCGAATCTCTGAACTCTATACCCAAGGACTCACAACTAGCCAAATCGGTACAATGACATCAATGCATGATCAAAAATAGGGAAAATTATCCTAATTTTTTAATAACCCAACATTCTTGAGAAATTCCCAAAATCCAAACCCGGGCCCGCGCACTCGGATTTCAAAAATTCTCGAAGGAATCACTCACCCGAAGCCTAAGGATCATAATTTTGTGATTTATAATTGAATTCATGGCCTTAAAAGGATAATTCACAAGTTCTTCAAAAGCCCTAAAGTTACTACCCAATTCCATGAATTTGATATTTTAAAAGAGAGATTAACTAGGAATTTATGTTTAAAACTAGTGTTAATAAGGAATTTACTTACCTTGGCAGTATATAGGTCGCGGAGGGTGCTGCTCAACCTTGAAAGCTCTCTAATGGAATTTTTGGATGAGGAAGAATGAAGAAAACCCGTTCTTCAAAACATTAAAATAGGTCTGCCTATAGGTGTTTCCGCACCTGCGACGTGCTCCTGCAGAAATTGTTCCGCACCTACGAAGGCTGGGACCGCAGGAGCGGTCCCGCACCTGCGGCTAGGCAACCGCACCTGCGGTCACACCAGCAACAACTGCACCAACAATTGTTTTAGCTGGTTTTTGACCTCGTGTGATGTCCGAGAGGCACCTGGGCCCACCCGAGCCCCCTTCCAAATATACCAAAAAGTCCCAAGTCATAATACGGACTCGCTCGAGCCTTTGGAACACCCAAAACAGCGTTAAAAGTCAAAATCACACCCTCAAACCCCAAGGACCAAACTTAGAAATTTTAAGTTTTCCAGACTTCGCTCACAACGCGCCGAACTGACCTATACAACTCGGAATGACACTAAATTTTGCAAGCAGGTAACATAACTGAACTATTCCCGGTCTCAGAATTTCGTTCGGACCTCGATAACATAAAAACACGACCCAAACCAAGATATGAACTTAAGGAACTTCTTATTTCAATATTGGGCGCCGAAATGCCCCTGGTTCATCAGAAACACAATACGAACATACGCCCAGGTCCGAAATCATCACACGAAGCTATCGGAACTGACAAAACTCGATTCCGAGGTCATTTACCCAAAATATTGACCAAAGTCAAACTTGGTCTTAAAGGCCAACCTTAAGGAACCAATTGTTCCTATTGCACTCTAAACACCTCCGAATCCCGGACCTCCAGTCCCCGCAAGTCATAAATCATAAAAAGCCGCTATGGGAAGTTTCATTTTGGGGAACGGGGTCCAATAATGTAAAACGATCAGTCGGGTCGTTATACTTTGGGACACATTGCACCGACGAGGTCTACAAACTATTGGAAATGGGGTAAATAATCCCAACATCCAACCACTTGATGATCTCTTTCTTCACTACCTCTTGCATAGCATCATGCAATCGTCTTTGATGTTCCACGGAGGGTTTGGCATCACCCTCCAAAATGATTTTGTGCATGCAAATGGCGGGGCTTATACCTCGAATATCCACTAATGTCCAACGTATTTCTTTCTTCCTCCTTTGAAGCACTGTAAAGGTGGAATCTTCCTGCACGTTAGTTAAGCACGAGGAAAGAATAATAGGTAAATTGGAATAAAGGCCTAGAAACTCATACCTGAGGTGTGAAGGCAAGGGCTTTAACTCCAATGTGTCAGGCTCCTCGATTGAGGGCTTTGTTGGTGGAGTCTTCTGGTTTTCAAGATCCAAGGAAAGTTTTCGGGGCCCATAAGTACATGATCCCATTCCTTGCAAAGCATTGACACATTCTAAAAATCCTTCCTTCTCATCCTCATCATGATTCAATAACAAAACTTCCAAGGTATCTTCAACATTTATCACAACACTTGTGTCATCAACAATTACTTCGGTCACAAGAAACACGAACGAACACACTTCGTTGCTATTTTGCTGCCTCATTGATCTACAAACATGGAACACCACTTTTTCATCGCCCACACGGAAGGTGAGCTCACCAACTTCCACATCAACTAAGTCCTTCCCTTTAGCAATAAAAGGTCTCCCAAAAATTATTGGCACCTCGTAGTCAACCTCACAGTCAAGTATCACAAAATATGCGGGAAGGATGAACTTGTCAACCCAAACTAACACATCATCAATTAACCCCAATGGCCTTTTCATTGTCTGGTTCGCCATTTGCAACCTCATGGATATGGGTCTTGGTTGCCCAATACCCAACATTTTGAACACAAAATAGGGCATGAAGTTAATGCTTTCCACCAATTCACATAAAGCATTGGCAAAATCGGCACTCCCAATAGTGCACGGGGTTGTGAAATCACCTGGATCTTCCAACTTTGGAGCCATGGAGTGAAGAATAGTACTCACTTGATTTGTCATTTTTATCATTTCACAGTTCATTGATCTCTTCTTTGTTACCAAATTCTTCATGAACTTGGCATGTTCTAAGCCTTCAACCAACAACACATTTATAGACAGACTTTTAATCATATCAATGAATTTTTTGAATTGATTCTCATTGTTTTGCTTTGCGAGTCTTTGAGGATATGGAGGACGAGGCCTTGCCAAGGGTGCCTTGGCCTTTTCACTACCGGATCCCGTATGTCTATTACATGTTCCCTAGATGGGTTCACATCATTTTGTGTCTCCTCCACATTTTCATCAATGTCTATCCTCACCTCTTCATTAGCTTGAACATCATTGCTTGGCTCATCATCATCTTGCACCAACACATCATCACCCACATTTCATCTTTGGTTTGAGGTACTAGCAACTCACTACAAGAAAATGGACTTATTGTGGCGACTAAAGTCGCTACAAAATCCCTTTTAGTCGCCGCTAAAAATCATCAGTGGCGACTGTTGTAATGCCACACCCCAAACCGTAACTAAAGGTTATTTGCGGCGACACTATAAGTCGCTGCTAAAAGATCATATTTTGTGGCGACATAGTTGCCACAAAAGGTTGGAAAACCTGCTATAAAAAATTGTTCCAAACAAGCAAATATTTGATGATTCGCCACTATATATACAACTTTAGCAGCGACTAACATCGCCACAAAAAATATTAACGTTTAGTGGCAAGATTATGTCGCCACTCTATAGTCACCTGTAACAGCGACTAGCATCACCACTATATGTCACCTGTAGCAACGACTAACATCGCCACAAAAAATATTAATGTTCAGTGGAAAAGATTATGTCGCCACTATAAATGTCTTTTAGTAGCGACTAAAGCCGCCACACAGTATTTAACCATGAAACTACAATGTTTTCTATAGCAACTAAAGCCGCTGCAAAAGAAATAAATCTACAGTGGTAACTTTATATCGCAATAATTACTAATTTTTTGATAAAACTTTATCGCCACTAAAACTTATTTTCTCATCAATTATAACTACCAAAATTATATAGAGATATCCATATCAATTGACTATCAATATGCAACCAATAATGTTTGACAAACACCAAAAGAATTTCTAAAGCCGAATATTATAGATATTATCATTACTAAAATTCAATTACATATATACTACCCGACACTTCATTGTGCATTATAATTCTACACATATACATATCCCAAAAAGACAAAATATTAAGTGCCTTGTAACTGCTCCTTGCTCGACACCATCCTTGAACGATACCATTTTTTAAGTGCCTTATCCCTGCCAGACAAAAGTAATATATATATATATATATATATATATATATATATATATATATATATATATATATATATATATATATATATATATATATATATATATAAGGAACATAATGAGATTTGTTATATACAATTACTATAAAAACTCAAAGAATTTTCAATCTATGTCAAAGGAAAGCCAGAAATTGCGTGTGACAATCAATTTAAAGAAAATCGAGAATCTAGGAGCTATAACTCGAATTTCTTGCAGCTTATAATCATTATCAAATTCAGAGCTATAAGTATCCTAAGCTACAATATCCCATTAAAATATCTTATTATATACACACACATATATGAAAGATGGGGAATAAAATCAATTGGCATGTTAAGTGGCACAATGACTTTGGAAAAGAAGTAAATAGACACAACTTTTTAACATGCATGTATAAATCAAAGAAACCTGAATAATTCAGAGACCACACACGTGCATTCCCATATTTTTATGTCTACAATTTTTTTTAAATTTAATTTATATCTACTGACATTGTAATAAAAGTTTTGAACTATCAATGCAATTTACTTTGTTATAGAAAGTTACTTTTACATCATGAAGGTAAAATAAAAAATTACAGATGACGGGGGCTTAAATTTTACCAGGAGATCATTTATTATGTTGCCCTTCTGCTTCTTATAAATTTCACCTTTAATAATTGGTTCTAAGTACCAATAGTAACAAAGAAAAACGAGGCAATTGTTACTAAAATCAGAGATACCAACACATTACTAAAGCCCTAAACATGAAGTCATTACAAGTCATTACAGAAGGAAGGAAGAAGAAATGCCGAGAAGGAAGAAGAATTGTTAAGAAGGACCGGAGCAAGTACCTGTTGTTGTTGCAGTCTGGTCAAGAAACTAGCAAATTTTTCCTGCATCTTCTTGTCCACTTCTAGAGAGATCCTCTTGTCTACTTCTGCATTTGTATGTAGACGCTCCTCTTCCAACTCAATTTCCATATTTCTTCGCAACTCAGCAGCCATTTGTTCACATTCTTCTTGAAACTTCCTATCCATTTCGGCTTGCATTTGGTTTACATATGTTGATGCACAATATCAATAGCAAAAGACACGCTAGCCTCTATGTTTGCCTGCTGAATGTTACTCTTTTAGGAGGCTTGCTTCCGTATCCTTTTCCACGAACATAGCATGTTCTCTCACCAAGAACGGAGGATAGAATCTCATCTCTAGTCATGGGATGCTCGATCTCTTCAAATTGTTACTGAGCGACAACTTTCTGTAGTTGACCCTGCATTTATGCATAATCATTTAAATCAAAACATAATAAAACATATTAAATGAAACTTACAGAAACAAAGAACTTTATAAGTGTTTTTAGATAATTACATGAATTTGTTGGGACTATGAATCCAACCACACCAATTCGCCTCTATCATCCTTGCGTGTATGTTGGATCTCCCAAACTTTATCTGGTTTGTCTAATTCTTCGGTAATAGGATTTCTCTGCAATATAGTTTCGAAAAAAAAATATACAAGAAAATATATAAATATGTAAATAACAAAGAAGCATATGTGATAGTAGGGGACTAAATATATTTTTACCGTAGATTCCTCTACTTCTGCAAAAGACCTTGTACCACAAGAATGCTTAGTTATTTGCTTTTCTCTATTTCTTTTGTTCCTCTCACTTACAACCTGTAAGTAAATAGATAATAAATCACCATTCAAAGAGGCAATCTTCAGGTATTAAGTTAATACCTTAAATTCCGGACTTCCAAAATATTGTATAAGGTATTTCCAGTCCTCAAGCTCAACATCTTCAGGTCGATGAGACAATCTTTCTTCATTAGTATTTTACTTAGAGTACAACATGCTAGGTCGAGCTTTCCATGCTCTAAAAAGCCTCTGCATAGTGCTAATTACAAAGGCCTGAAACCTATGCTCTGGAAACCCATTGCAAACATCAAATTTATCCTGACAATTAACATTTTATTCAATTTCCTAACCACATAACTAAACCTTGAAACTTAAAGTCAATAAAATATTGAAAGCAGTTTATTACCTTGACCTTTAACCACATTACTTCTCCGTGTTTCAGAACTATTTTCTGCCAATTTCCATCTTGGAATGAGATAGTGCTCCTCATGATCAAACCACAATAATTAACAATATCTCTAGCCCAAGAACCTACTGCTCTATCGATGTCATCTGGAATCATAATTTTGATTTTGCCACCATACTTAGTTTACTATTAAACTTTTAGATTTGTAATTTCCTCTTCCTCTTATTTTATTGCTGGAAGAAACTGCAAGTAAAAGGACATTATTGTTCATTGCTATCTCAACTCAATCAGTAATAACAATTTCACAAAACAAAAAAAAAAACAGAAACTAACTTGCATAATTTTCAGCCTCCGGAGAGCAATGCACGGCTTCTGCAACATTTCGTGATGATTGTGTTTCTAAAGAAGGTAGTTGAAGAGAGTTAGTAGATACTCGTCTGGTCTTTAAAGGTCCTTGACTCGGGTTACTTGGTTGTCTTATCTCTACAGATGCATCAAATACTCGTCTGGTCTGTAAAGGTCCTTGACTCGGGTTATTTGGTTGTCTTATCTCTATAGATGCATCAGATACTCGTCGGGTTTGCATGTGTGGCTGAGACATCAGCCCAACATTGCCACGTCCTTGAAAACTTTCACGACCATGACGTGTCCCACCTCTGCCACGTTTTCCTCATCCAATTCCTTTCATTTCCTGCAACAAAACATATTTATGTATTCAATACTGAGAAGTGCAGAACAGTTGGAGTATTCAATACTGAATTAGAAGCTTGCTGCTCCTAGTAACGAACAGTTTCTAATGAATTAGAAGCTTGCTGCTCAAGCACTGTTCCATTCAAAGAAAGGTTCTTAATAATTGTAAAGATTGGGTTCGTGCTAAAAACAGTAAAATGTTATTGCATAGAAACTAATGATCACATATAGTAACAGTATCCACACCAATGCAATGTCCTAACTTCAAAATCTTGACCATTGGCAGAATAAGAGATTATGATCCTCTACGACTGGCAACTACAACATATTCAGAAGATTTTAACTCTAGACACACAAGATTGCGGAATTGTTTACCATCAGGAACCTTAAAGATACACCTCGAGAGCTTCAAATGTGTCAATGTTGAACAAGTAAATAAGTTACAAGGCAATTTAAACTTTCCACCTTTGGACTTCAGCACATGTAGAGTGAGTTTCTAGATACCCTGCTTTGAGACAAAGATAATGCATTGGTCCAAATCTGATTGTGATAGTTCGTTTGTCTTCGAGATAAGATGAAATCCCAGAATAGGTCCAGTATGTTGCATGAGAAAATATAGACTGAAAATCACATAGTCCCCCCAAAAATGGAACACTACACAAAAGCTTTGTATAATGCATGTCAACATGTCATCCATTTGTCCACATAAAAAAAAGCTACCATAACAAGAACGAAGACAAAAAATGTAATGAAAAAGTGGACTCCCAGCAGAAGCTAGCTGCTACAGAATAGTGATAATTTCCTAGTGTGACTTTTTCTCACGGAAATGTATTTCAGAAGTTGAAGATGCTAACTGTGAGTGTTGTGGCATGTCTGAAGAATGCACACCTAACTATATTAAGAGAGTTAGGGAGAAAGTTTTAGGGAAATTAATTTGTGGTTTTTGTTCTGAAGTAGTGAAGGAAGAGATGGAGAAGAATGGAGGCAAAAGATTAGAAGAAGCTTTAAATGAGCATATAAATGCATGTTCTAAGTTTAATAGATTTGGTAGGTATTTTATTGCTGCAAATCTGACTTCTCTTTTGTATTCTTTCTAATTTACAACTTTTATTTTCAGTTAATATCATATCAAAGATTATTCTAAAAATGTACATATCTCACAGTTGCATGCTTGAGAAAAACGAAGGAGCCTCCTTAGTTTAGAGTTCAAGATTATGAAGATGATATGAGAGGTAGCTAATGTTTATCAAAACTCAATAACAATTGCTTCTTTCTTGATATTCCAGAACAGAATAAAAATTCCAGAAAATGTAACATCCAGAACAGAATAAAAATTCTAGAAAATTCCAAATTTCAGAACAAAAGCCAAAACCAAAATCAGGCCAACAATAGAATAAAAGCAAAAACCAAAACCAAAATCAAAACCAAATCAAAATCCACATCAAAACCAGAACAGGAACCAAATAAATCAGAGCTTTTGTCCACCAGAAAATGAAAGCGGTATTACCTCTGGATGAACGACTCCTAGAGACTTTTGAAAAGCAAAATCAAACCTCAAACATAACAAAGCAACGATTCCTCGTGGTTTTTCAGATCAAATTCTCATTTGATGACATTACACAACAATGGCCATTGAAACAAAGAGACCAAACTGTTAGGAATTGAGAAGTAAAAGAACCATTGATGTTTACAGTAGAAGCAGCCACACATATCTCATAAATTTGTAATCCAGAAAGGACAAAGATAGATCAAATAAATATCCTGCTTTCTTTGACAAAGCTGTTCAACAGAAACCTGCATTCCACTTAAAATAATACAATCAAACACTGAAATGAACTCAATCCAACATGTGACAGACAAGTATAGTTATACACAACACAAGTATAGGTAAACAGTGGAAGCTAAATGCTTGTACACCACTCCAACCAAGCTATCAATGAGATTTTTAATAATCTTTCGTTCATTGATAGTTCCAAACAAATACATGGGGTAGTATAAATTTATGGACAAAAACAAAGAGAATTTTCAAAACAAGATGTAACATCTATATCATAAGTCTTTTGCTTCGTAGTCTTCAAAAGGATGTAACAGTGTCCTCCCCATCATCATCATCATCAAATAACTCTTCTTCGCTATCTTCACTCTCTCATATTTCTATATGATTGTCATTAATGAAATTTTCACGACCCCAAATCCTACCCGGTCGTGATGGAGCCTATCGTGGAACTAGGCTAGCCGACTACCGCATTTTTCGCAATTTCTTTTGGAAATCCCATTCAAATTTCAAGCATTTCATAAAAATACACAAAATTAATTAATCTAATAGGCCAATATTATAAAATATTGCCAACCCCTAAAATCCGGAGCAAACATGTCATGAGCATCTAGAGAAATAAGCCAAAATAAATTATTATAATACAAAAACTCCGAATCAAAGCTAAATACAATAGGAAGGGAAAACAGGGATGCTGCGAACGTTGAACAACTACCTCTATATCCCACGATCTGGCTCCACTGCGAAATAAAGGCTAATGCTCGATATCTGCTCCTGAATCTGCACACAGAGGTGCAAGGAGTAATGTGAGTACCCCAACTCAGTAGTAATGAAAATAAATCAAGTGTAAGCAGCAAGGAAACACATAAATCAATGCCATCAAGTCACAATATACACAACCTTAATTTCCAATAGTGTAACATAGATATACGAAATCATCATGTCTTAAAGATAATCTTCATAAAAAGTTCTTTAAAGAATGCACATTTTTAAACAACTTTAAAATGAGGATTTGGTATGCAAATGAATGTAGAAAAATCAAAGTAGTCCCTTGGGAAAAACATGTTTCATAATCATCCCCTCGGGCATGCCTCACAATCCCTCATCACCTCACAATCACTCAGCACCTCACAGTCACTCAAGCCTCCCAATCACTCGTCACTCGGCACTCGGTGCGCTCACTGGGGGTGTGTACAGACTCCAGAGGGTCTCCTTCAGCCCAAGCGCTAATATCACTCAGCACCTCACCATCACTCTTGTCCCTCGGCCACACTCGGTGGAACCACTCAAAAGGCCCCTCGGGCGAATTAGTAAAACAGGGTACTCGACCCGAAAACATCATTTTAATGCTCATGTAGTGTAAATCAGGCGTAAATCAGGCTGAGTTTCAATAAAAACAGTATGCACCATGATGCTGAGTAAAATCATCAACAATAGTGAGGAAAACAGTAGTAAAAAGCCCTCAAAGGGTCTAAACAGATCGGCACGAGCCCCCAAATACGGCTTATAGCCCAAATATTTCACAAATCTTTAGAACATAATTTAACATAAGGTTTTGAGTAAATATGCAACTCATTAGTTTCCGTGGAAAGGACCTAGTCCAATCCAAAATTCAGTACGCACCACATACTCGTCATCCGACATGTGCGCCATTCCAAAATCAGTGAGAAAATATGCAGTCCGGGGTTCCATACCCTCAGGACAAGATTTATAGCCATTACTTACGTCTACCAGGCCACAACACTAGTCCGCTATGCTTTTGCCCCTCAAATTGGCTCCCCATTGCTTCGAATCTAGCCAAAACCAGTTAACATTATCAATATATATCAAAGGAACTCAACCCAATCGAAATTTATCAAATTATACAAGAACCTCGAAATTCGGCCAAACCTGAGCCCGGGGACCATGTCTCGGAATTTGATAATTTTTACATCATTAGAACCTTGTCCTCCCACGATTCTATACATACCAAGAATACTAAAATCGGACCACAATTGCCCACTCAAATCCTCAAAAGAAAAATAATTTTTTCATGCACCCTTCTTCCCCAACTTTGGTTCAATTCTAGAAATTTTATGGTTTAATCACTTAGGAATTCACATAAAAACAACTTATGAAGTTGAAAACCTTACCTCGAAGTGATTCCCTTGATTTCCCTTCAAATCCCTCTCCAATAGCTCTCAACTCGCATGCAACAATGGAGGAAAAATATAAGCCAATTCGCACCTCAAGTCTTTTAAACATTCTGCCCAGCTAAAATATTTTCTTCATCGCGAACACGTCACTAGGACCGCGTTCGCATAGAACAAATTGGCTCCCTCTTCTCTTAACCCTATGCGAACGCATCAACAGCATCGCAAACGCGATGCTTTTCCCGGCTTTCCCACCGCGAACTCGTACCTATCCACGCGAACGGATAGACCAATACCCCTGGGGTCCCCAACCCCCACTCTTCTTCGCGAACGCGTGCCCTTGAAGGCGAACGCGATGGCTACTTCACTCAGACTTCCGCGTTCGCATCCTTCTCTTCGCGAACCCGATGATAAAATCTCAGCTCCCCCAAACTACTCTTGGCGAACGCAGCATCCCACCCACGAACGCGATGAACAAATCCTCTGCAACAAAAACCAGAAAAATCTGTCAAGTTCCAAAACCAAAAATTGATCCGTTAACCATCCGAAATAAATCTCGAGCCCCCCGGGGCCGCAAACAAACATACAAACACATCCCATAGCATTATTCCAACTTAGTTGAGCCTTCGAAATACCAAAAACAACACGAAAACACCAAATGTACATCAAATTCAAGCCTAAGAACTTTAAAACTTCCAAATTTCGCTAACTGCGCCGAAACCAACCAAAACACCTCCGATTGACCTGAAATGCTGCAACTTCCGAAATTCCATTCCGACTGCGATAGCTTATTTTCCACTGCCGACCGAAAATCGCCAAAAACTAACTTTCGCCAATTCAAGCCTAATTCTACACCGGACATCACAAAAATATTCTGAACACACTCCTAAGTCCCAAATCACCTAACGAAGCTATCTGATCCATAAAATCCGCATTCCGAGGTTGTTCACCAATACGTCAACTCTCAGATGACTTTCTCAACTATTAGGCTACTTTAATAGGCTAAATGCCTAAATTCTCACCATTACCACTCCGAACCCAAACCAACTGATCCAAAACATCAAAAAAAGGATAACGATATATAACAAATGCAGAAATAGGGGAAACGGGGTGAATCTAACGGAACGACCAGCCGGGTCATTACGGAAATTCCCCTCTTAAACAAACGTTCGTCCTCGAACGGGTCTAGAAATAAACCTGGAGCCTCGAATAAGTGAGGATATCTGTCTCGCATCGCCCGCTCGGTCTCCCAGGTGGCATCCTCCACTGGCTGACCTCTCTACTGAACCTTCACTGAAACTATATCCTTAGACCTCAACTTCCTGACTTGTCGACCCAAAATAGCCACTGGATCTACCTCATATGACATATCACCCTCGAGCTGAACCATGCTGAATTCTAAAACATGGGAAGGGTCACTAACGTACTTCTGGAGCATCGAAACATGGAATACTGGATGAATACTCGATAAACTGGGAGGCATAGAAAGCCTATAAGCCACCTCCCCAACCCTCTAAAGTACCTCAAATGGCCCAATGAACCTGGGACTCAGCTTCCCTCTCTTCCCAAATCTCATA
The DNA here is from genome assembly GCA_005239505.1 of Nicotiana paniculata. NCBI lineage: Eukaryota > Viridiplantae > Streptophyta > Magnoliopsida > Solanales > Solanaceae > Nicotiana > Nicotiana paniculata. Next base: position 30,027 of record MDKI01132696.1, read on the forward strand.
ACACCCTTCATGGGTGACACCTTTCGCAACACCTTATCCCCAACCATGAAAGACACATCTCGGACCTTCCGGTACGTATAACTCTTCTTCCTAGACTGCGCCGTGCGAAGCCGCTCCTGGACCAAATTTGCCTTACTCAAAGCATCCTGAACCAAGTCTATGCCCAATAGCTTGGCCTCGCCCGGCTCAAACCAACCAACCGGAGATCTGCACCTCCTACCGTATAAAGCCTCATATGGAGCCATCTGAATACTTGACTGATAGCTGTTATTATATGCAAACTCTGCTAGTGACAGAAACTGATCCCATGAACCACCAAAGTCAATCACACAAGCACGCAACATATCCTCCAAAATCTGAATGGTATGCTCCGACTGCCCGTCGTTATAAGGATGAAATGCGGTGCTCAACTCAACCAGAGTACCCAACTCTCTCTGCACGGCTCTCCCAAACTGAGATGTGAACTGAGTGCCTGTATCGGAAATGATAGAAACCGGAACCCCATGCAATCGGACAATCTCCCTGATATAAATCTCAGCTAACCTCTCCGATGAATACGTAGTACCAACAGGAATGAAGTGTGCGGACTTGGTCAGCCGATCCACAATAACCCATATAGCATCAAACCTCCTCGAAGTCCGTGGGAGTCCAACTACGAAGTCCATGGTGATCTGCTCCCACTTCCACTCCGGAATATTGAACCTCTGAAGCAATCCACCATGTCTCTGGTGCTCATACTTGACCTGCTGACAATTGAGACGCTGAGCCACAAACTCCACAATATCCTTCTTTATCCCCCTCCACAATTAATGCTGCCTCAAATCCTGATACATCTTCGCGGCATCGGATGGATGGAATACCGAGAACTATGAGCCTCTGCTAGAATCAAATCTCGAAGCCCATCTACATTGGGCACGCAAATCCGGCCCTGCATCCTCATGACCCCATCATCACCAATAACCACATCCCTGGAATCACCACGACGGACCCTGTTCTGAAGAACAAGCAAATGTGGATCATCATACTGGCGTGATCTAATCTGATCGTGCAGAGAAGACTTGGAGGCTACACAATCCAACACCCGCGGGGGCTCTAATAGATCCAATATTACCAAATGACCTACTAAGGCCTGAACATCAAGAGCTAATGGCCGCTCTGCTACTGGAAGGTAAGCTAAACTCCCCAAACTCTCTGCTCTGTGACTCAAGGCATCGGCCACTACAATGGCCTTCCCCGGATGATATAAGATAGTGAGGTCATAATCCTTGAGGAGCTCTAACCATCTCTTCTGATGCAAATTCAAGTCCTTATGCCTCAGCAGATATTGCAATTTGCGATGATCAGTGAAAATCTCACACTGCACTCCATACAAATAGTTCCGCCAAATCTTCAAGGCATGAACAATGGAAACTAACTAAAGATCGTGCACTGGATAATTCTTCTTGTGCACCTTCAACTTTCTGGACGCGTACGCAATCACCCTACCGTCCTGCATCAATACCGCTCCCAAGCCATCTCTAGAAGCATCACAATAAACTGTGTAAGAACCCGAACCAGCAGGAAAAACTAGTACTGGAGCTGTAGTCGATGCTGACTTGAGCTTCTGAAAGCTCTCCTCACACTCATCAGACCATCTGAATAGAGCACCCTGCTGGGTCAATCTGTTCAAAGGCGAAGCAATAGAATAGAACCCCTCCACAAAGTGACGGTAATAACCTGCCAACCCAAGGAAACTCCTAATCTCTGTAGCTGAGGATGGTCTGGGCCAACTCTACACCGCCTCTATCTTCTTTGGATCAACCTGAATCCCCTCACTGGACACCACGTTCCCCAAGAAAGCTACCGAACCCAGCCAAAACTTACACTTGGAGAATTTCACATAAAGCTTCTCCTCCCTCAACCTCTGCAACACAACTCTCAAATGCTGACCATGCTCTTCCTGGATACGTGAATAGACCAGGATGTCATCAATGAACACAATGACGAAGGAATCTAGATAAGTCTAAAACACGCTGTTCATCAATTGCATGAACGCAGTTGGGGCATTAGTCAGCCCAAACGACATAACCAAGAACTCATAATGACCATACCTGGTCCTGAAAGCAGTCTTCGAAATATCATAATCCCAGGTCCTTAACTGATGATACCCAAATATCAAATCAATCTTGGAAAATACTCTGGCTCCCTGAAGCTGGTCAAACAAATCATCAATGTGAGGCAAGGGATACCGGTTATTCACCGTAACCCTATTCAACTGCCAATAGTCAATACACATACGCATGGACCCATCCTTCTTCATTACGAACAACACCGGTGCACCCCAAGGTGACACACTAGGACGAATGATTCCCTTATCCAGGAGCTCCTGAAGCTTCTCCTTCAATTCCTTTAGCTCCGCTGGTGCCATATGATATGGTGGAATAGAAATAGGCTGAGTGCATGGCACCAGGTCAATACCAAAATCAATATCCCTATCAGGTGGCATGCGTGGCAGATTTGCAGGAAACACATCCGGAAAGTCACAGACCATAGGAACTGAATCAACAGCGGGAGTCTCACCACCGACATCCCTCACAAAGGCCAAATAAGATAGAAACCCTTTCTTAACCATGCGCTGAGCCTTCAGGTAAGAAATCACACTACTAGGCATATACTCAGAAGAACCTCTCCACTCAACCCTCGGACACCCTGGCATAGCTAAGGTCACGGTCTTAGCGTGACAATCAAGAACATCATGGAACAAAGATAACCAATCCATGACCAATATCACGTCAAAATCGACCATGCTGAGTAACATTAGGTCCACTCGTGTCTCCAGACCCCCAATAGATATAATGCACGATCGATACACACGGTCCACAACAAAGTATCGCCTACCAGTGTCGACACATGAACAGAGGTGACTAGAGACTCACGGGGCACACCCAAAAAATTGATAAAATACGAAGAAAGATAGGAATATGTGGAACCAGGGTCAAATAAAGCCAAGGCATCACGACAACAAACTGAAACAATACCTGTAATCACGACATCTGAGGCCATAGTATCCAGCTTGGCTGGAAATGCATACGTGTGAGCCTGACCTCCCCCTGCTCGACCTCCCCCTCTAGAGCGGCCTCTGGCTGACTGACCACCACCCCTGGCTGCCTGAGCGGGTGGTTAAGTGAATGGAGCCGAAGTCGAGGGCTGGAACCTCTGCTGAGAAGATCTAACAGAACGGCGGGGACACTGCCTCCACCCGTGCCCAAACTCTCCACAATCAAAACAACTCCCTAGAGCTAGAGGCGGGGACTGATAGAAACCCCTAGCACCTGTATGGCCACTGGAAGACTTCTGTATAGAAGAACCCTGAACTGGAGGTGCTCGAGCTGCACTCTGCGCAGGGAGGGCACCAAATAAAGTGCGTCCTGACTGAGAACCACGGGGACCCTGCCCCGAAGATGCACCACTATATGCTGGACGGCCTGACTGAGGAGGCCTGAATGAACGACCCCTACCCTGCTAAAATTTTCCCCTGAAGGCAGCACCACTGGAACTGCCCGAACTACGAGGCCTCTTGGCCTCCCTCTCCTCCCGCTTCTGGCGGCGAACATACTCAATATCTCAAGCTATGTCAACAACCTGTTCAAATGAAGCACCCGATACTCTCTTCGGATTCATAAACAACCGAAGATGATAAGAAAGACCATGTACAAACCTCCTCACCCTCTCCCTATCGGTACGGATAATCTCAGAAGCATACCTAACCAACTCGGAAAATCTCATCTTATACTAAGTGGCTGATAACTCTCCCTGGCGCAGCTGCTCAAACCGCCTACGCTGCTTCTCTCTGTGGGACTGAGGAACATACTTCTCCAAAACGATCATGGAGAACTGCTGCCAGGTAAGAGGTGCTAAACCAATCGGTCTACGCCTCTCGAAAGACTCCCACCAGGTAAGGGCAGCACCCGCAAACTGGAATGTAACAAATGAGACCCCACTGGTCTCCAAAAGACCCGCGGTACGTATTTTCCTCTGGAACCTATCTAGAAATCCCCGGGCATCCTCGCCATCTGTACCGCTAAAAGTCAGAGGCTGAAGTATGCTGAATCTCTCCAACCTGCGCTGCTCGTCCTCAGGCATAGCAGGGACCACATAATCCTGAATCGGAGCAACTGGCTGAGTTGGGACTGCTCTTGGTGCCTGAATACCCTGTGCATCCTGCTCAGGTGCCGGGGCAGCTGGAGTCTGATTGCCTCCCTCGGCCTGAGCTGTTATGGCAGAAGAAGACATGGCAACAGCCTGAGCCAAACCGGTGCATACTGACAATATCTGAGACAGGGTCTCCTAAAGACCCGGAATAACCATAGGCACTGCTGGTGCCTGAGCCTGTCCCATTGGGACACCATCGGCGGGAACCTGATCATGATCAATAGGGGGATCCTGAGGTACTGCCCCGGGTGCTGCGCGGGCTGGCCCCCTACCTCTACCAAGGCCTCGACCTCTCGCTAGTCTAGCCGGTGACTGGTCACTCTGATCAGCACGAAAGAGTTCAATAAAGATAGAAATATTTCCTAAAAGTTCGGTAGCCTCTCGAAGATAAGTACAGACGTCTTTGTACCGATCCACAAGAGTCTACTAAACCTGCTCATGACCGTTGAGTCCTATGTAACTTAGGGCTCTGATACAAAACTATCACGACCCCAAATCCTACCCGGCCGTGATGGCGCCTATCGTGGAACTAGGCTAGCCGACTACCGCTTTTTTCGTAATTTCTTTTGGAAATCCCATTTAAATTTTAAGAATTCATAAAATTATACAGAAAATTACTTAATCTAATAGGATAATATTATACAATATCGCCAACCCCCAAAACCCGGAGCCAACATGTCATGAGCATCTAGAGAAATAAGCCAAAATAAACTATTATAATACAAAAACTCTGAATAAAAGTTAAATACAACAGGACGGGAAAACAGAGTTGTTGTGAACGCTGAAAAGCTACCTCTATATCCCACGATCCGGCTCCACTGTGAAATAAAGGCTAATGCTCGATATCTGCTCCTGAATCTGCACACAGAGGTGCAGGGAGCAATGTGAGTACGCCAACTCAGTAGTAATGAAAATAAATCAAGTCTAAGTAGCAAGGAAACACATAAATCAATGCCATCAAGTCACAATATACACAGCCTTACTTTCCAATAGTGTAACATAGATATACGAAATCATCATGTCTTAAAAGTCATTTTCATAAAAAGTCTTTTAAAGAATGCACATTTTAAAACAACTTTAAAACGAGGATTTGGTATGCAAATGAATGTAGAAAAATCATAAGTAGCCCCTCGGGAAAAACATGTATCATAATCAGCCTCTCGGGCATGCCTTATAATCCCTCATGACCTCACAATCACTCAGCATCTCATAGTCACTCAAGCCTCCCAATCACTCGGCACTCGATGCGCTCACTGGGGGTGGTACAGACTCCGGAGGGTCTCCTTCAGCCCAAGCGCTAATATCACTTAGCACCTCACCATCACTCTTGGCCCTCGGCCACACTCGGTGGAACCACTCAAAAGGCCCCTCGAGCGAATTAGTAAAACGGGGTACTCGACCCGAAAATATCATTTTAATGCTCATGTAGTGTAAATTATACTGAGTTTCTATAAGAACAGTATGCACCATGATGCTGAGTAAAATCATCAACAATAGTGAGGAAAACAACAGTAAAAATCCCTCAAAGGGTCTAAACAGATCGGCACGAGGCCCCAAACACGGCTTATAGCCCAAATATTTCACAAATCTTTAGAACATAATTTAACATAAGGTTTTGAGTAAATATGCAACTCATTAGTTGCCGCGGAGAGGACCTAGTCCAATCTAAAAATCAGTACGCGCCACATACTCGTCATCCGACATGTGCGCAATTCCAAAATCAGTGAGAAAATATGCAGTCCGGGGTTCCATACCCTCAGGACAAGATTTATAGCCATTACTTACCTCTATCAGGCCACAACACTAGTCCGCTATGATTTTGCCCCTCAAATTGGCTCCCGATTGCTCCGAATCTAGCCAAAACCAGTTAACCTTATCAATATATATCAAAGGAACTCAACCCAATTGAAATTTATCAAATTATACAAGAATCTCGAAATTTGGCCAAACTCGAGCCCCGGGACCACGTCTGAGAATTCGATAATTTTTACATTATTAGAAACCTCGTTCTCCCACGTTTCTATACATACCAAGAACACTAAAATCGGACCACAATTGCCCACTCAAATCCTCAAAAGAAAAATAAATTTTCCATGCACCCTTCTTTCCCAACTTTGGTTCAATTCCAGAAATTTTATGGTTTAATCACGTAGGAATTGACATAAAAACGCGTTATGAAGTTGAAAACCTTACTTCCAAGTGATTCCTTTGATTTCCCTTCAAATCCCTCTCAAATAGCTCTCAACTCGCATGCAACAATGGAGGAAAAATATAAGCCAATTCGCACCTCAGGCCTTTTAAACATTCTGCCCAGCTAAAATATTTTCTTCATCGCGAACGCGTCACTAGGACCGCGTTTGCATAGAAAAAACTGGCTCCCTCTTCTCTTAACCCTACGCGAATGCGTCAACAACATCGCGAATGTGATGCTTTACCCGAATTGCCCACCGCGAACGCGTACCTATCCATGCGAACGAATAGACCAATACCCCTGGGGTCCCCAAACCCCACTCTTCTTCACGAACGCGTGCCCTTGAAGGCGAACGCGATGGCTACTTCACTCAGACCTCCGCGTTCGCGTCCTCTTATTCGCGAATGCGATGAATAAATCTCAGCTCCCCCAAACTACTCTTCACGAATGCGGCATCCCACCCGCGAACGCGATGAACAAATCCTCTGCAACAATAACCAGAAAAATCTGCCAAGTTCCAAAACCAAAAATGGATCCGTTAACCATCCGAAATAAGTCCCGAGCCCCTCGGGGCCCCACCCAAACATACCAACACACCCCATATCATTATTACAACTTAGTCGAGCCTTTGAAACACCAAAAACAACACGAAAACACCAAATTTATATCAAATTCAAGCCTAAGAACTTTGAAACTTCCAAATTTCGCCAACTACCCCGAAACCAACCAAAACACCTCCGATTGACCTGAAATTTTGCAGACATATACAAAATGATATTACGAACCTACTCCAACTTCCGGGATTCTATTACGACACCGATAGCCGAAAATTGCTGAAAACTAACTTTCGCCAATTCAAGCCTAATTCTACACCGTACATCACAAAAATATTCTGAACACAGTCCTAAGTACAAAATCACCTAACGAAGCTATCCAAACCATAAAATTCCGAGATCGTTCACCAATAAGTCAACTCTCAGTTGACTTTCTCAACTATTAGGCTACTTTAAAAGGCTAAATGCCTAAATTCTCACCATAACCACTCCAGACCCTAACCAACTGATCCAACACATCAAAAACAGGATAGCGATATATAACAAATGCAGAAATAGGGGAAACAGGGTGAATCTCACGGAACGACCGGCCAGGTCGTTATAGAAATCATCTTCCTCATTATGCACATTGTTTTGAGCTCGCGTACTTGCATGATTGATCACGCTCAACTATGTCTTCTATAAAGACTAAACGGGCGTTGAAAATATAAATCTGGGG
>ML334202.1:0-11422 GCA_005239505.1 Nicotiana paniculata
CTTGTGTTTTGCTTCCTATTTTTCTAAGGAAATCCATGTTAGTTGCGTGAGTTGAGTAGTCCCCTCCTGAGTCATTTCCTTATGTATCATGTTCGAATTATGGCCTATTGGCACATTGTGGCATTGTGTGAGACTGTTGGTCATGTATGGGGTGATTGGTTGTCTGAGCAACTCATACCGGGTGAGACGAGACTATTGGATCAGGGATCAGTGCGATAAGATTTTGTGAAATATGGTAAAGAACAAAGGCCAGTATTAGCGTAGTAATGACGTGATTATTTTAGTCAAAAAGGAGAGAATCAATGTTTGGTTAACTCTACAATTGGTTAGAAATTTCTACACATCTCCGCCGTTGTGGTGGTATCGTCAGCATTATAGCAGGATGTATATGTATATCAGCAGATGCATTGGGAGCAACAGATTCGTGGAATTTTGGCTATTAAGGTTCATGTAACGTCATTGTGGTTAGATGGTGAATTATGCGGTGCATGGTGCTAACTCAGCAAAGGTACGCAGTCGTGTTTTGGTACCTCGTGTGGTAGTTGATACGGTGTTTATATATTGGAAACAGACCTAGCAGAGAATTTCAGGTGTTGGAACTAGGTTCTGAGCTTATTGTATGGATAAAAGAGAATATCTTCAGATTTTATCAAGCAAATGTGCTCAACTGGGTTGTGGTAGCACCGGCAGGTGCACGAGGTGTTAAACAGCGATTTCAGATAACTCCAGAGCAGTTCTTGGCACGTTCGAGGACGAACGTATGTTTAAGTGGGAGATAATGTAACGAACCGACCGGTCGTCTTGAGCTCTAGCGCGTCGTTCAGTGGTTTGAATTCATGAGAAACTTTGTTTCAGGTATTATGACTTGTAGGTGTGGTCGGAATTGAATTTCGGGAAGTTCGAAGTCAAATTGGAAAGAAAATTCTCATTTCAGAAGCCTTAAGTTGAAAGAATCGACTAAGACTGGAATTTGAAGTAAACGACCTCAAAATCAGGATCTGAAGGTTCCAGCAGGTTCGTACGATGATTTCGGACTGGGTTGTATGTTCGGATCGGGTTTCGAATAATCTGGGACCGTTTCAGCGTATATTGTGGAAGTTAGCATTTTAGAAGGAATTTCATAAGTCTAGGTTGAAGTGCATTTCGGTGTTATTGATGTCCGTTTGGGATTCTGAATCTGGGAATAGCTCTGTATGGTGATTCTGGAGTTGGGAGCGCAATCGGAAGTGAATTCGGAGGTCCGCAGGTCATTTTGAAGTCATTTGGCTAAAGATAGAAATTTGAAGGTTTTTGAGAAGTTTGACCGAGAGTTTGACTTTTTGATATCGGGGTTGAATTCCAATTCCGAAAGTTGGAGCAGGTCCGTAAGGTCGAATATGACTTGTGTGCAAAATTTAGGGTCAATCGGACGTGATTTGATAGATTTCGGTACCAGATGTAGAAGTTTGAAATTTCAAAGTTCATACAGCTTGAATTGGAGTGCGATTCATGATTTCGACGTTAGTAGATGTGATTTGAGGCCTCGAGCGTGTTCGTATCATGTTTAGGGACATGTTGGTATAATTGGTTAAGGTCCCGAGGGCCTCGGGTGGATTTCGGAAGGTTAACGGAATGAATTTCGGACCAAAGAGTTGCTGAAATTTTAGGCAGAAAACTGTTTTGACAGCAACTAGTGCAATCGTGGAGCTGAATTTGAAAGCTTATATCTCGAAATCTATAAGGAATCTGAAAATTTGCAAAACATAAAAGATGAGAGCTTGAAGAAGCCTGGTGGAGCAGTTTCAACAGAATTTTCTGATGCATGGAGTCGATTTTAGAAGCTCATATCTAGAAATATATAAAGAATTATATGGTTTAGAACCTATCAAATTAAAGATCTTCAAGTCTAGTTTCTAAATCTTCAAACCGTTTGTCATTTGGATATTTCTACAAGGAGCTATGGGCGTTTTAACAGAAGGTGTACAACAAGAAAAAATTGTAATAGAATGTACAACCTGCACATCGCAAGGTACAACTCGATGAAGCCTGGGCAGATTATTTTAAACACGAGTTTTGGCCCATTTCTTTTATTTCTTTCATTTGGTTTGGACGATTTTGGAGAGCTCAATGAGGGATTTTCACCAAGCAACACTAGGTAAGTGATTTCTTCCTATTTTTGAGTTAAATATGTCATCTTACATGGATTTAGACATGGAAAATTAGTATAAATTTGGGATTTTGGGGGAAGACCTAGAATTTGGAATTTTGAAATTTTACCATGAATTTGAGCATGAAAATTAGAGTAAGTTGTATAATTGAGTTAGTAAAGCTATGGGTAGAATTTATCTTCGAGAAATTTTGGAATCCGGGCACGTGGGCCCGAGGGCATTTTGGTCAACTTTTCGAGCGAAGTTGGAAACTTATATAATTTGAATTGTTACAAGTATTAGAGTGAATTTTTATTGGTTTGCCCGTTATTTGAATAGTTTTGGGGCGTTGTGCATCATTTGGAGTCGTCGGAAGGGCTTGGAAGCCGGTTATGGAATTTCGGAGCGAGGTAAGTCTCCTTTCTAACTTTGTGATGGGGAATTGTCCCCATAGGTGAACTAATTAAATATGTGCTACTATCTGTGGGGGCTACGTACTCATGATGTGACGGGAGTCCGTGCGTAGCTACTATTATGCCATGTCCGGGTAGTCTAGGACCCACTAGCATACTTTACTTGTCGTACTTATGACCTTGTTAATAAAATATCAAGGGATGCTGTCAATTAGTAATTAAATCTCTAAGAAGGATAGAGTTTACTTTTCTTAATCATCTAGGAGGAGAATTGATTCTTCCTTGGATAAGTGCGTTTCGGAAAAATCTATAATGTTGAAAACCGGTCAAAATTGGCAAGTAAACCCCCAGAAAGGCTTTAAATACTATTTTCATGTTCATTAAAAGGAGAATTCTATCACTTCATTGAATAGCTAATTTTCCTGATAAAAATGTGGTTTATTGTGTGATTATGTGTAACTATGGGTGTCTGAGTCGCATGTATGATTCGCGAGCAGGATGACCTTGTTATTTATATATAACTGCATCGCATGATCGATTCGCGAGCGGGGCAGATAGATGCATCTATGGTTCGAGCCGTTCGACCATCGGCAGTGCACATTTTATTATTGTTGGTCCGTGTCGTTCAACCCTAGGCATATCTCGCGCATGATAATTGTTGTGTACTTTTCTGTGATTTATACATGTTTATTGGCCTGAAAACTATAAATTGTCAACTGAAATGACGAGGTGTTAAAGTGTTAAATATAAGAAGAACGCATATTCCTTATCCCTGATATTTATTAAATTGCATATGATATTCATGCTTAGTGTCTCACTCGATTATGTTATATTGACCTCTAGCAAGTGTCAACTTCGACCAGACGTCACTACCTCTCTGAGGTTAGGCGGGATACTTACTGAGTACACGTTGTTTTTGTACTCATGCTACACTTGTTGTGTATTTTTATTGCACAAGTACTTTCACAGCGATGTGGCCAGCTTGGAGACTTAGGTGAGCTGCATCATCCGGAGGCGACCCGCAACCGACAGAGTATCCATCATATTGTATTTATTTTCATTTTAAATTCCTTGTCTAATTTGTATTTCGGACAAGCTTTGTAGTATTTGTGAAATTCTTAGAATTTGCTCATGCACTTGTGACACCGGGTTCTGGGATGTATTTTATTAAAATGAAATATTAAACCGTCATATTTACTTAGCGAATTTTATTCAGTTATTATGTAATAAAGTGAAAGGTAATGATTTCAAAAATGCTAAAACAGAAAATTTAACTTAACCATTTAATGATTGGCTTGCCTGACAGTGGTGTCCGGCGCCATCACGACCTTATGGATTTTGGGTCGTGACATTTCGGTTCTCGAAATTGAAATTATGTGAATTGACCAATAATATAAAATACTTGTTTTACCATATTAACATGAGAATATTTACAATATATATATATTACTTTTCGTATTATTTTTAAATATCTGATTTTTAATTTTAAAATACTAAATTAATCTTCGAACTTATCAATCCAATTAACCTTCGAAATTAGTTAAATTAAGTTTCCTAAAATATGTCATATAAATTGAAATAGACAAAATAGTACTCCCTAGGGTCCGCAACCATTTTATCTTCTTATTTTAATCCAAAATAAGTGTTCATTTACATAATCAAGAAGGAATTAATTTTATTTTTTTCAAAATTTGTCCGTATTTACATATTATAGTGTGTCAAGATAAGAATTAATTAAGATTACTTTAGTGAATTTTTTTTTTCTCTAGGATTTGATATTTCGTTAATGGGTGCGTCAAAAATAAAATGACAAATTTATTATGGACCAGAGGGAGTACTTCTTTTAATCCACTATTACTTTTTCCAAAAAGGGACAATTAGTTTGGCAGCGCGTACTTTTAAAACAAAGGCTGATTTCGTCATGATATATTCGTAACATTAAGCAACATAATTATTCAGCATTTGTTCAGTTAGGAAAATGCAAAAAGGTCGTAAGAAGTGTAACAAGATCTCTTAATAAAAGAGAAAAGAAAAAGATGTTTTCACATCTATTGTAGCGTTGAAAATGAGAAAAGATGGTAAAAGTTAGGAAATACCATATTTATTATAAATAAAAACACTTTTAAAATATTGTTTTCAATAGCTACCTTTTATTTTTTGGGAGGTGCTAAACGACCACAATAATGTGACCCAACTGTGGCCACACTGGTGAAATTACATCAACGACATCCTAATTATTCAGCCCTATAATTTGCCCTTCAAAACAGAAAATTAAAATATGGAGAGGCTAAAAAACATATGGAGATTCTCTTCCTATTCCCAGGTATTGAGCTGCGTGAAATCATTCACGTTCACATACGGAGGAAGCTGAAAAGTCTTTACAACATATTGTATTTCCATTTTATTTTATGTGTATAGCAAATTATTGTATTTCCTTAAAAAATAAATACGGTATACGGTTTAGTAGGAGGAAGAAAATTTTAATTCACCAGATTTAGTAGCAACAATACTTCCTCCTTATCATTAATAATAATACAAGAAAAAATAACACACAATATTATAAGAAAATCATATTAATCCATAAATATTTTAATGACAAGGGTAGAACACAATCACTACGTGACCTTAGTGAAAAAATCGAAAAAGCTAAGAATTAAATGTTACTAGCACTTCAACAGCGAATATCAATATAACTATGAATCTCAACGATGTAATTGTCGTGCCCCTTTTTCTCGCGAAATCGGGTTTCGACACGTGACAACTCTTTTAAGGAAGAGTGTTAAAAGAGAGAGTCGCCACCTAACGGATTTGAGGTGTGTTAGGGCACCTATTTGCAAATAACTTTGGTTTAACCAGTTTGCGTCACCAAAGATTGGGTAAGGACTCAATTACCTCGAGGAGAAGGTGCTAGACATTCCTCGAGGTCCACAACTGTGGATCCCAGCCGAACTCGAATTATATGAATTAGTCCAAATAAAGAGAAAGGACAAGAAGTTGGGCAAATAAATAAAATAATTGATTTTAAGACAAGATGGGGGGTCCTAAATTTTTTAGCCTAAAGGATCACCCCGTGCAACATAAATAATACTTCGTAACTCCCTCGAGATGGGGTGTTACTCGTATTATTTAGTGGCCACAGACTATCATCTTCTGCTACCCGATTACTATCTTTAAGTTGTTACCTAAAGCGCACTAATTGATTCTAAGTTGTACTTTATGCGTGCACTACCCGTCACATGCCTACGGTCCAGGAGGCGTTTGGACCTCTATTTTGGATGGTTCTAGACTTAACTTAGGTTTCTCAAAAATGATAAAACTAGGCGACATACAAAACAAGCTGGAATTTCATGTAAAAGCAAATAAGGGCTCAAGTTAGCCTCCACACTTAGGCAACAAATGCACGGAAACAAATTAGGTGTTTGACAGTTTCAATAATTAAAGTCGTTAGGCCCTATAGACATGATTTCTATGTGATTCTGGATTTTGATCATGCAGGCAGTTATGCGAAGCACAATTTCTAAGTGACTGCATAGTTGCTTACTGATTTTAAGTTATAAGCGGTTAAAACCTATAGACATACTATCTAGGTGATTTACGCAGTAATTGGCAGTGATAACTACAGGAGAATATTCAAAATTACCTAGTTCACTCCTATAGGCATGCTTTCTAATAGTGGCAACGAAACAGTGTTTTAAAGCCCAATTTTAGCACTTAAACGCAGGTGGGGATTACCCTATAGACATGATTTCTATGTTTGATGATTGAAACTGATTTTAGTTCATATAGGCATGTCTACTAAGTGAGAAACTATGACAACAACATATCAACCAATTAAAACCTTATAGGCATGATTTCTAAAATGCAGATTTGTAGAACATAAATTAACATGACCCTATGATCATAATGTCTAACGAATATGTCGTAATGCAAATTGAACATTGGTCACTTCATTTCCTATAGGCATGATATCTAACATGTAGAAGTAGAATAAGTTAGACGGATTGAACACCTATAGGCAGGTTATCTAACTCACACGATACCAGAACATATTTGAGCAAGGTAAACACCTATGGGTAGGTTATCTAACACACACAATAGCATAACATATTTGAGCAAGGTAAACACCTATAGGCAGGTTATCTAACACACACAATAGCATAACATATTTGAGCAAGGTAAACACCTATAGGCAGGTTATCTAACACACACAATAGCAGAACATATTTGAGCAAAGTAAAAACCTATAGACAGGATTTCTACCACTTTCATACAAATGTTAAAATAAACCCACTTTCCCAATTTGTACTAACACCCCAATTGTTATTACAACATTATTACAGACCCAATGAATGGGATGAATTACAGAGTAAAAAATAGCTATAGTGAGCCTACAGCAGGCCCAAAGTATACCCAGCCTGGCTAGGCCTTCATTCTCATGTCCATATAGTTTCACAACAGCCCAAAACTAATCTCTGTTTTACACATAATAGACCACATCCAGCAACCATAGTTTGAACAAAAGTTCCAGAAGTATAACCATTTACACCAATCAAAAGGTTTATCCAGTAGGTGAGAAGAGAGGCAGAGTTTGAGCAACTAGGGAAAAGTGGCAGTGAAACCTAGACCCTAGTGTGTCAGAGTTCCCAAGGGCTTCAAGAATCCAGGGCAGTGCTCACACTAGGGAGGTTGATAGAGGAGACTTAGAGAAGGGCTTTGGCCTTCAGGCAGCCCCAGAATTAAACAAGAAACAACCAATGAAAAATAGTAGTAGGGTAATAGGTTTTGAAAGCATTTACTAGCTTGTAAGATATTCACATAATGGATTCCAAAGAAAAACAATTTAACACACTGGACAGGGTAGCCTATGACAAGGAACAAGGATCCTTGGATGGCAAGTTAACATGCAATGGTATTAGGCTATCGAAACCAAACAATGCAACTGAATTAGGACTAAAGAGGTCAGAACATGCTAACCTAGGTTTAAACAGTATTACACAAACAAGATTATGTATCACGGAGGGTATTAAGTCAAAGGAGATTAGTTTCAAAAGATCACAAGTCATTAATGGTACATGTTGGACATAACAGAAGTTCATAGGGTGATAACCATAATCATAGGAGCATACAACATTCATATTAAAGGTATATTAAGCAAGTTTGGGCATACTAATAATACCAATTGGTCGTTAGAAGTTCAAAATTAGGCAGGGAACATGAATCAAACCATATAGTCAAACAGATCATTCCAGTCATCATAAGTTAAACTAAGCATGCTTCATTGTGTCTAATTAATTAGGTTAAGCACAGAACATCATTAAGCTAGTAAGCATAATTAGGCAGAAAAGAGTCAAAGAGATGCATTAGATCATGCAGTTTCAGAGAACATGCTTAACATAATAGAGTAAACATTACAAAGGTTTAGAAACTAACCAGTGATTATTCGTTAAGCAAGAAAAGATTGCAGTAAGGGACCCAGAATCCTGAATGCGTCAAGTTACAAGGGTTTCGAGAACCCAGACAGTGCTTACACCCAAGAGAGGTCAAGAAGAGTAGAAATATGGTGGCCTTGTCTTTCAGCCGGCCAAGAGCCAAACAGAATAGAATAGTGAACAAATATAGAGTAGAAAAACTTTAGGTTTTAGTGGGAAAAATAGTGATTCCAAAGTTCCATCCACAAAAGGGAAGGGTGGACTAGTTTATATAGCAGTAGAACAAGCACAAAAATAAGGAAATATAACAATCAGACCGTAAAAGGAAAGAAACACATAAATCAATTAAAAATAAAATTAGGAGAGTAAACCGGTAAACCCTAATTTTAGGAAAAAACAAATACTAAAAGAATATTCAAAAACAAAGTAGCACAAGATGAATAGAGACACAAAAATACTAAAATCAGAGAATCAAACTAATTAAGAAAAATCTAAAAACCCTAATTTTAGGGTAAGAAAAATATTGACATAAATAAAATAAAAACAGCCATAGTAGAATATCGGGTGAATATGGATATAATAGTACCTAAAATCTGAGGATCGAACCTATTTTGGTTCGATTAAAAGATATCCGAAAATCCTAATTAAGGGTAAGTAAGAATCAACAGAAGATATAGAAATATTCTTACTTACAATAGGTCACATGATGAAATAGATAGAATAATTAGAAAAGTCAATGATCTGAACCGATTTTGATTCGATTCTTATGAGATATGCTTGCCATGTTTAGACAAGCAGTATAGAAAAGGATCCAGTACCAAAGAGAGACCATATATGGCATAGGGTAGCCATAGAATCCAATATTATGCGGGATCAGGAGAGATTTTAGGGGAGGCGGCGGCTAGGGTTCTTAGGAGGGAGAAGGGATGTGGGATTTGAGGGTGGCAGATGGTAGTAAGTGATTAGGGTTAGGGGTTTTGGGTGGTAATTAAAAGGGAGGGTGTAATGTGGGTCGTTGATCTCAGAGATCAACGACCACGATTTAAAAAGGGTCTTGGGTTGGTGGTTAAACGGGTTGCAACCGGGTTGTGGGGTTGGGTTAGTTGGTCTGGGTTGGGGGTTATTTGGGCTAGGGTGTTAGATTTGGACCAGCGATTGCTCCGAAATGGATAGATTTTTTTAGGCTACTTTTTAAATATTGAATATTTAATAAAAATAATTTATAAATAGAAAAAATATCATTTATGCACTAAAATGATTCAAAATAATTACTTAGAATTATAAGAATATAGAAAGTCATTTTATGCATAAATAATGTAATTATACATTAATATTGGCTATTATTGTGAAAATATGCAATTGGCCCTAAAATGCAAATGTAATTATTAAAATGCACTAAAAAATATTTAAAACATCATGTTGATGTAAATAATAAGTTTGGATGATTAAGGCATCACAAAATAATTTGAAGGATAATTATTGGATATTTATATAATAAAATGCAAAAATAAATCGATTTAAAGCCTTTAAAAATTATGGAAAATTATGAAAAATACTTGTATATGCTTATAAGATAAATGATGATGCATATGTACTATTTTTGTAGTCTCTATCTCTCTCTCCCTCTCTCTCTCTCTCTCTCTCTCTCTATATATATATATATATATATATATATATATANTTCCCGGGTAAAGAGGGACAGCCATTGATACCCAATTTTTCCTCATAATTTTTAATATATATATATATATATATATATTAAAAATTATGAGGAAAAATTGGGTATCAATGGCTGTCCCTCTTTACCCGGGAATGATGAAAGAGTTGTCGGGTAAATAAATGATGACCGATTTTGACGAATGCGGTGATTTAGAAAAATGTAGGTCGAACTCTGGTTTCTGAGTTGCCTACATATCCCTGGTTTTACGGGAATCATGTCGTATGTAGTTCTGGATCCAACGGTGGAATAAACTGATTGAGTTGTTGTAGGAATGGACAGGTTCTTCTAGATAAAATGATATCAAAATTGTGAATAAATGTACCTTGTAATGGTTATGGATATTTGAACGGTTGTCAGGTGGGAATGGGTAACAGACGGTGGTCGGTTACGTTTGAAATAATTGTAGGATATGAACTTTGAATGGAAACCAGAGCGAAGATTGCTCCCGTTAGAACGCTTAGTCTTGTGCAAGATCGGGGGCAGAGCTTAGCCTCAAGAAAAGTAGAAAATAGTGTTAGATTTCAAGTAGCATAGCATTTGGGGTTATGCAAGGAGAGACAATTCTTATCCTAATGCGATTGCGGAGGCAGGGCTTAGCCTCATGCAAGGATGAAGACAATGCTTAGTCTCATGCAAGGGAATGCATTGCTTAGCCTTATGCAATTAAGGAGGCAGGTCTTAGCCTCATGCAAAATGGAGATAATGGTTAGTCTTATGCAGGGGAAGGCAGTGCTTAGCCTTATACAATTAAGGAGGCAGGGCTTAGCCTCATGCAAGAATGGAGACAATGCTTAGTCTCATGTAGGGGAAGGCAGTGTTTGGCCTTATGCAATTAAGGAGGCAGCGCTTAGCCTCATGCAAAATGGAGACAATGCTTAGTCTCATGTAGGGGAAGGCAGTGCTTGGCCTTATGTAATTAAGGAGACAAGGCTTTGCCTCATGCAAAATGGAGACAACACTTAGTCTCATGCAAGGGAAGGCAGTGCTTAGCCTTATGCAATTAAAGAGGTAGGGCTTAGCCTCATGCAATAATGGAGACAATTCTTAGTCTCATGCACGGGAAGGCAGTTTTTAGCCGTATGCAATTAAGGATGCAGGGCTTAGCCTCATGCAAGAATGGAGACAATGCTTAGTCTCATGAAAGAGCAGATAATAAGTGATAGCAGAATATTTCTTAGTTGGAGATATGTTTGCGCTTGGCAGCTTTGTCGTTGTGAAGATAGTGATTCTTAGGTGTGCACGAATTTGTGAATATTTCATGTTCCTGCAACCAAAGGAAAATCGTGAGTTTTACGGAGAAGGTTGGTCTGTGTCTCCGCCTGCTTGCTTTTCTTTTCTCTGTATCAAAATCATGTTGGAGTTACCATGGCTAGCATCTGGTTGTTTCATAAAAATAAAGTTTTCAAAAAATATGCGTGATGATAAATGTAGTTATTTAAAACACAGTAGTATGCAATATCAAATATATTAGATGAACAAATGACTGTGATACTGTTGGATCAAGAATCTGTATGGTCTTGAAGATTGACAGATGAACTCAGAGTTGAACCAGGTCCATCACTGGAGACATAGACATGCAGAGTTAATGGCACGTGAGGTGATCGCAAACAGGAGATAAGCACAATCAGTGATCTGAAGATATATCTCCTGGTCGAAAAGGTTGCAAATTGATAAGGAGATGGACTCCTTATTCAGTAAGGACAGAATCAAGATAGAAGAGGATCTAGGGAGTTG
>MDKI01022134.1:0-12684 GCA_005239505.1 Nicotiana paniculata
TCATTGCATCAAAAGAAGAAATAAAAAGAGTGTACAATTGCAAGTTCATTATTTTGGCTATACTTTTTTTATTTGGTAAAAATTAATGGTGTTATGTGCCATTTTTTTATTGGATTGACTCGAAAATAAGAATACACAATTAAAATAAATAGACATTATATATAAAGAAAAAAAAAATACACAACTGATACTCCATTATTTTCGCTAGAAGTTTTTTATTTGGCTAAAATGATGGAGTTCCTATCAAACGTTTTGAAAATTCGGCCAAAAACAAAAGAAATATGCAGTTGAAACAAATAGACATTATATCTTAGAAGAAATTAAAAATAATAAGTTAGAGTAAAGCCCACATTGTATGTTAAGATGAAGCAAGAAGAAATACATAGGTGTAACAAATAAATCATTACATATGACTATATAACAATTAAAAGTTAAAAAATAACCCATTTGGAAGCTGATTTTTCAATATTTCTTCGCTCCACGCGCTTAAAAGAGAGTGCACTCACACTCTTTGCCATATCAACGTCAACGACTCTTAAAAGGCCAAGTTTAAGGGGGGCAATTAAGAGTAGGAATAATTTAGGGCTGTAACTAATAATCCGTGCCAAATTTAGAGGGATTTTTAGGTCTTCTGCCAATTGTAAACTATCTAATCTACACTTTCTCAGTATTAGAATTTCCAAACTTTGCTGACTTGTGATTCCTAAAGTACAAATTAGAACACTATCGCTAAATACAGGTGCATTAAAACATAATACACTTTCTCTATTGATCGGAAGAAATTAATTTGTCTCAATAGGAATAATTCACAACATAATATCCTAAACCATAACTATACAGCATAGCAAAAGTTTATACAATAAATCTCATGCCATTGTGGCTTCTAACACAAGTGCAAAATACTAACAACCACATCTACCACCAAATGACACTGAGATGAGACTTATTAATCTCCCATAATACAAAAATTTTCCTCAGAACTGAGCCATCTCAACAGCTTGTAATGATTACGTATTCAAATCCCGATCCAATGTGAGCTAACTTTATAGAAGTCTCAAGATCCTCAGAGAGAATATCTCCATGTTTTTGGATACCCGTGGCAGAGAAGTGTCGAGTAATTTTAAATTGCAGATTGTGACTCTTGCTTAACAGATGCCTTAATGAGAGAGGTAAGTGATGGATGAATCCGTGCTGTTCTCAGCGAACGAGCTTCACTTTTTCCTTCAGCATATTCCTCGCCAAGCGGCCACCTTGGGCGCAAATCAAGCTGATCAAAGGAGGAATTGGTCAAAATTGAACATTGTAAGGAGAAGGGTGTGTGTGGGGGGGTGGGGCTGGGGGTGGGGGGTGGGGTTTCAGGGAAGAGGAACTAGAACAATAGAAACTCCATAAAGCAGATCTGAGGAGTTTCAAATTTTGGCTGAATAGTCTGGATGATAATTGACAAGCGTAACTTTCAAGGTGCAAATTTATTGGCTGAACACGCAGGTCAACTTAAACTATAAGACAATATGGCCAGTTTGAGCAGAGGTAAGGGAAAAAGGCAAGGCAAGAAAAAGACAAACCACAACATCTTCTGGTTCATTTGCAGGAGGCGGAGGATCAAATCTGCCAAGACGGAAATGTTCAATGCCGGTCCATGCAACCATTACACCTATTATAACAGGCCAACGAATTAGAGTGCAATACCAAGCCATGCGCATTTTTGGGCTAAAATAGTTCTAGAAAAACCAACCAACCTAGAGGGTCCACATATCAATTTACTTGACTCAACGAGAGACAAGACCTTTCCTCTAAAGCATTTAAACTTATACAAAAAAAGGAACCGAAGTCCCTCGATGAAAATGAGGCAAATTTAAGAAAAGGGAATTGTCTAACCATTGTCAGTACAAAGGCTTGGAGGGGGGCATACAAGTTTCAGGCCTTTCCTCTTCACAACCTCATCAAGCCGAGATCTGACATAATTATTAGAAGCAACACCTCCAGACACTACCTGTGAAAGGTAAACTGAACGATTAGCATAGTTGACATTAACTTATATGAGCATGCGAAATTAGTACATTAGCGTAAAGCCAAGGAGGAAGATATTTGTCGTACGAAATTGCAGTAAATAGAGAGCACTGACCAAATGATTTACTGAAGGCTCAATGTTCAAAGCCCAATCAATTGACCGTTCACACTTTTCCTCCAAATGTAATACCGCAACTCGCTGCGTGAAACGTCATTGCAAATGCAATGACATTCAAAATTTAAAGGAGGTATAGGAGACAGATTGATTTGTTAGCCAACAATTCTTAATTACAATGAAATCACGACAGATGTAAACGCTATATACCTGGAAGGAGGCAGCAATATCGGCCCGAGCCTGTCTCTCTTCATTAGAAGCTGAAGCAAGAGAGACTTCAGCATTACTGCATACAACCTATAAAATGTGAATAGCTAGGAAGACGAACACAATGACAACCAACTGATGTACATTGTTATCTGAGTGACTCATTATACCTTAAAATCACAAGACAAAGCTTAAAGCTACTGTACTTTCTGGACAATGATTTACATGAAGACTAAACTAAGGCGATAATGTAGAAAGAGGAAGAAACAAAGGAAGTTTCTTTAAGCTTTTCAAGAATTTCTGCTTTGATTGGCCCGGGGTTTGGTCTAGTGGTAAGAGCGCGGCAAGTGATGTTTGGGTTAGGCACACATCAGGGGTCTGAACCATGTTGCAGACAAAAGCTTAATATTTAAGTTGAGAAGGGTAAAGGAGCGGGCTCATTAGTCACCGAGTTTCAAACGGTGTGCCATTGGCCCTCGGGGATTTCTCGGTTATCAAAACCATTTTCTGCTATGAGGCAGATAGTTTGTCCATATATTGGACAATTCATTGTTTACCTCATTGAAAACGGAAAAATCAAATTCTATAATAGGAAAAGAGTAAACAAATGCAGTGCCAATTGTGGTAAAGTTTTTAAGATGAAATAAATAGGAAAAATACTACTGGAAGCTGATCAATAACTTATTTCCTAATGAATCACATACATTCTTTTTGCTTCAATTGCCAACCTCACTTGCGTCTTCAGACCAGCATACGAGAAGTTGCAATCCTTGTGTTGTTTCATAGGGACCTAAAATTTTTTCAAACTTTTAGTTAGTTGAGCAAACAATATCACTACTAAACCTCTTTTACAGAGTAATTCTGGAGACATATTGCATATAAGTGCAAATCTCCTTAAAGTAACTTACTTTAAATTTGACAGATCTGGCATCTCCTTCTCGAGCTAGCTCCTCCACAGCGGGGCCCCCACTCCTCCTCAAGTCAAGACCAAGCCATTTTGCTGTCTTGTCATATGCCTCGCCAATTGCATCATCAATTGTTGTCCCAAGTTGTATATAATGGCCAAGATCACGTGCAAGGATAAGAAGGTTATGCCCTCCTAAAGAGCATATGAACAAAAGAAAATTCATTAGTTATTGATATCTACATTACAGAAAAATACAACTGGTCAAATTGTTTTTCCACTAGGAAAACTACATTTCTATGCTGTTGATAGAGAAATGTATCCAATATTTAGCATAACATTTTTCTTAAACTTAAGATAAGTTGGGTTCCCTAGGGAAAGACATGAAAGGAGAAGCACACACAAAGATTATGAATAATATGTTAAAATTAAATCATTGACAAGACATTTATATGATTATGAGAGATTTTCGTCTTACAGGATACAATTGAAGGGCTCATAAACATAACACAAAATATCATGAGAATCAGGTCAAGCATATGATGTTCCAAGGGAAGAAACTGATTATAGATAACGCCATATGATGGCCGTGCAACTAGAACTAGGGTAATACTGTATTTAACTTGATCATATATCTCTAAGTGCAGGGAAAAATTAACCCAGTATATTATCACTTAGAGTAAATAAAACAGACCTATAAAACTGTAGAAGGTTATCTAACCTGAGACAAGTAGGGCCATGAAAGGAAACTGCAGCTCTTTCTCCACTAGTCTAAAACAGAGAAAACATGAGTTCCAGCTTTCCAGGTGGTTTACATGCAAATGTTTTGAAGCATAAAACAGGCAGCCTTCCAAGACGATCAAGCATAAGTAAGAAGGAAAAGCATTACCACAAAGAACAAAATTCATCTTACAAGAGTATTCCAGCCAAAGTTTTTTTCTTTATTTTATTGTAATTATTTTTTAGCAATATTGCAGACAAAGTAAATCGAAAGCTAGGATATTCACAGTTCAGTAACCAACCCTGGAATTGGACAAACAAATTTAGCCATACGAACTGATCCTACTCTACTGCTTGCTACTAGGTACTAGCATGAATAACTTAACCTTTGTTCCATATTGTTACCTGGCAACAAGAGTATGAGCTTCCATGTGGTGGACCCCGACAAGAGGTAAATTATGAGAACCAGCAACCTTTCTTGCTTTCTGCACACCAACTACACAGAAATAGCACAAATAAGATACAAGGACTTATAAAATGTTCATTAGACGTCACAAAATGCATCTATGTATCTCCATATGAAGATTCCCCAATGTTTAATTTTCAGATTCATAAGTAGTGGAAGTTAATTTTGACAAACAATAAAGAATTAAGAACAATACTTTATGCTAAACAAAACACATTAATTGTTGTGGGAAGGAAGGAAAAGGAAAAAAATAAAAATAAAAAACTATGATCAACCCTCCCAAAAAAAAATTTAAAAAAGAGAGAAAAGAAAGGCTACTAAAGAAAAAGATTGAATAAAAACTTACCTCGGAGACAAAGGCTTAAACCAGGACCAATGGTGACAGCAACTGCAGTTAAATCCTTTTCAGTCAGATTAGCTTTATCTAGCGCTTCTTGTACCACCTGAAGGAATTACGTATCACATTGTTTGCAGGAAACATTAGCCAGAAATATGATGGGTCAATTCAGATTAAGAAGCTATCAAACTTAGAAGTGCGAGAGCTGTGGTAAATAATATAAGTCAGAGTTGTAAAAAGAAGGGAATTTGGGGGTGGGTCCTTCAGAACAACATCCACCGTGCTCCTAACACGACAATCATTGGCATGCCTCAGAACTCCAACACCGAAACGAAATTTGAAATTTTGTCTAGCATGGAATCATAGTCTATAGAATCAGAATTATGATTTAAAAGTATCCATTAACTATAGCCTAAAAGATCTAGACCATCAATCAGTTGATTCGTTCTAATCAACTGTTTACAAGTTCTTGAAACAAAGTACTTCAGGGTTGAAAGCATATACCTGATCAATCACCAGTGCATGAGCTTCCTCTGCCATCTTAGGAGCAACTCCTCCGTATCGAGCAAGCAGTTCTGCCTTGACGAAATACAGAACCACAAGATTAGAATAAAGATCATGTACTGTGGCAAACACAAGACAATAATATTTGTATAACTTCTCGTAGTTAAAATTCTTTAGAGCACTGAGCAATTCTCTGAGCAATTGACATGAAGAAAGAACAGTGGTGTGAATAGATGTTAAATTATACGGTATAAGATATAAAGGAAGCTACTTGGTGTCACTTTAGATATTATCTTGACTACTCTGCAATGCATAAGGCATCAACCTCTAGCACTCTCCAACTAATATTTTATGTGTTGATTTGTAGATCGCCCTCCAACCAAAAGGAACTGTGCAGATCAAACTATGCTTGTATTACAGTAGTAATGTGCGAAGCCCAGGGTTAGCCTGGCTGCATCGCCAAGAAACACCAACTACCTGCAGAACATTCTTGCTTAAATATTAATCACCCTTTCGGATTCAAAAAATTTGACTTCAACGAATTAGCTGATACTACAATGTGTGTGTGACGTCTTATGTGATATCATGGCAGTTCCACTAAACACGTGATCCTAGATAACATTGGCATTTGGCACATTGGCCGAATATTGACTCAGCTATATTATCAACCAAAACATATTGGAATATCTTTTATTTACTTTATGCGGTCCTCCCTGCCCCTCACCCCCTAACTTTTCAACTAGATGTAACATTGGCATTTGGCACATTCCCTTGCTTAAATATTTTAATCTTCAATATACGGAGAACTTCTTTCTATAATTTGCCTTTTATGTATATTGCGCCGCAAGATTTTCCCACACTACAACTAAAGCACCAGATACTTATAGAGAATTCTTTAAGCCCTTTGTTATATGTATAGATATAAATAGGACGGTGAAGAGAAACGTTGCACGCCAGCAACCAATGTGGAACATGGACTAAAACAATGTATAATACAAATAAGAGAATAAGTGTCCAATAAATTACCATGGAGTAGCCATTGATTTAACAGAACAAGATAACACCATAAAGTAAATGGTAAATTTCCAGACTTTCTGTATTTATTTAAATACATACAGAGTACCTGAGATGAGATAACTTGGCTGAGAATTTCACCATTGCTATTTACCTACAACAAGAGATACAAAGCTGAAACAAACAAAACAAAACTTCACAGCTGCTTCACCCCCACCCACCCACCCAAAAAAGGGGATAATTGCACTTTTGGTCCCTCAGTAAGTTGTAAATTCTAGTTTTGATCCTTGTGATTTCTGGTTAAGCACATCTAACCTTAAATTAACTAAAATGTGTTATTTTGGTACCTTTAAATAGGAAATATGTGATATTTAAACTATTTTTAGAATTATATTACCTTTAAATATGGAGTAATAACACAAAATTAATATGAATGCTTTAATACTAATCCCAATTGGAGGGATCAAAAGTGCAGAATATAGATTAATTGAAGGTTAAATATGCTTACCCAGAAATAACAAGGACCAAAACCAGAAGTTGTCAATATTTGAGGGATTAAAAGTGCTAATTACCGAGAAATGACCAAGAACTTACCACAGCAGCAGCAGTATCATCACAGCTAGTTTCAATGCCCAAAACAACTAAATTCTCATCTTCTCCCATTCTTTGTTTCTGGGTTTGGACTATTTGTAAATTAGAAGCTGAAGTAGAAAAACAATAAGCTGGAAAAAATTTGAACGACTGGGTTTTTTGTACTGATTTATTGTGAATTTGTAATTTATTTGTAGCTTTGATTGTAAGCTGAAATGAGGGTCGATATAGTAGAGAACTTAGGCGGGAAATTGGGGATGAGAAGCTTGGTAATAAAGACGCCATTTTTAATGGATGAAAAAAAGAGAGTAGAAAACGGAAGATGGATGAAGGGCTTAGTTAATCCTTTCCAATATCATTTCAACTTTGCAAAAGTTTAAATTAACCCCTAAAGTTTGATATTTGCCACAATAGAGCCACACGGACAAACAAAAGGCTAAAATTTAGTCTTAAGCTATCAAATTGGTTTATATTAGGGGTGTTAAATAGGTCGGTTCGATTTTTGGAGGATCAAAAGTAAAAATAGTACGCACTAGCAAGTTTTTAGACTAGTCATTCAAAAATAGTCGGTATTTGTAAAGTCATTAAAAAATAACAACTATTTTGCTGCATCATGAAAAGTTTCAGCATAATATACTAGAGATTGGTGCACCTGTGTATGAACTTTCAGCATATTATATTGGAACTTCAACACACGAAAAGTTCCAACAAAATATACTGGGAATTGGAGTACCTATGTATGAACTTCCAATATATTATGTTGGATTGATATATTATACTGGAGCTTCAATATATTATGCTAGAAGTCATGTATATTATACTAGAACTCCACTATAATATATTTGAGTTCCAGTATAGTATGCTGGAACTCCAGTGTATTATACTAGAGTTCCAGTATATTATACTGGAATTCCAGTATATTATGCTGGAGTATTTTTAAAATTTTGAACAATGTTTTCGTTTAGATTTATTTTTACATGAATAGTGGCTAAATTTCTATTACTTTTGAAACTGTGACTATTTTTGAATGACCACTTGTACATCAGGCTATTTTTGAATTTCTCCCGGTTCAAAATGGATTGAATTAATAAGTGAAAAATTATTTGGGTTGAGATATGTTGGGTCAAGATGGGCTAAAATTTGGATCATAACCCAACTCGTCCAACTCTTGCCAAGCTTTAATTAGAGAAATTTACATAGAATACAACTCATTTAATACTTGTTCAAGTATGTTACAGTTACTTTAAGAAAATTATAACTCAATACAACTCATTTAATACTTATTTTCCATTTTCCAGATTTTCATCTTTTTAACGTCTTTTTGACTCGTTTTCACTTGATTTCTTCATGATCACTTCTAAATCACAAAGAAATTATAAAATAGAAGTAAATGATATTAAAAACATGATTTTAGCACTCAAACGTAGCAAAAATATAGGCTTAAAGACAAGATAAGTTGGTAAAATACCAACTTAGCATATGCTCGTAAACAAGGCCTTCGTTGCTCGACGTTGGAGCTTGATCAATCCTCAATAAAGTCAAGGTCGGTACATGTCACGGCCCAAATTTCCAACCTTAGGGATCGTGATGACGCCTAACACCATACTTGCTAGGCAAGCCAATGTTTGAACCTGATTAGCCACTTTTCTTTGAATATTTACTTAATCACAGTAAGACAATTTAAAATAGGCCAAATCTAATAACTTCCAACGAATAACTTCATGAATATTAATAATAATCAATAATTAAGCTGAACCACGAATAAAATCTATAACCATTAAATCACCCCAGGGTCTGGTGTCACAATTCATGAACTACGAAGAATGCCTGAAAGAATTATGTATCTGTTTTGAAAGAAGTAAAACAGTGTCATAAGAATAAGAGAAAACTCCAAGAATCTGCGGACGCCAGCATATCTACCTCGAGTCTCCGAATGATGAGGACATCTATTAAAATTCTCCTAACTCTGACCGGTACCTGGAACTGCACAAAAGAGTGCAAAGTGCAATATCAGTAGAACTGAACCCATATATTGAGTAAGTGTCGAGCCTAACCTCGGCGAAGTAGTGACGAGGTTAGGACAAGACACCACATAAAAACCTGGACAAAATAATCATACTAGCAGAAATAACAACAAGTAAGGGATTTACAAATAACAAACAATGGGAAGGGGTCATGTTGTGGGGAATCTCATCATAAGGATTGAAACAACGAAAAAAAGACAGATATGAACAATGATAAACCAATAATTAAAATGCAATGTATATGAATAATGGCACGACATCACCCTTCATGATTTTACTCTCATCCTCACTATGTAATGAATATGAATAATGGCACGCCATTACCCTTCATGCTTTTACTCTCATCCTCACCATATGCATAAATGTAAATGTAGATGTTAATGCGCACAACATCACCCTTCGTGCTTTTACTCTCATCCTCACCATATGTATAAATGTAAATATAGATGTAAATGTGCAAGACATCACCCTTCATGCTTTTACTCTCATCCTCACTATATGCATAAATATAAATATGCTTTTACTCTCATCCTCACCATATGTATAAATATAAATATAGATGTAAATATGCACGACATCACCCTTCGCTCTTTTACTCTCATCCTCACCATATGCATAAATGTAAATATAGATGTAAATGTCCACGACATCAACCTTCTTGATTTTACTCTCATTCTTACCATATGCATAAATGTAAATATGAATGTAAATGTGTGCACGACATCATCCTTCGTGCTTTTACTCTCATCCTCACCATATGCATAAATGTAAATGTAAATGTAAATGTGCACGGTATGACCCTTCGTGCTTTTACTATCATCATCACTGCTAATAGGCTAAAAATTCACGTAGTTTAATGTATATTTATACTCTAACTTAATGATGATGCACTGTCTTAGGAATGTTAAATGCTAAAATGGCTCTAATTGTGTGATTTTATGTTTTGCAGGAGCAAAGTGCGCTTATGAGGACCTAGGATGGTGTTTGGAGCCAAATTGAAGGAGAAAGGCCCCTTGGAGTTTTTAGCGTGTGAAAAGAAGGAGGAAAATGGCTGAGGCAGATTACTAGTTCACTAGCGCGGCCATATCGCGTCCAGTAGCATGACCATGCTAGTCCAGGTGCCAAGGAAAGAATGAAACCCCATTAGCACGGTCTTAGCGCGACCGCTCTAGCCCAGCGATTCTAGGCAGAATGTTTATTCATTAGCGCGCCGACTAGTGGGGGCGCACAAGTCTTGTTCACACGAGTTATTTTAAGGGGTAAAATTGGAAGCTTGGGATAATTCCACTTAACCTATATAAGGTTCAACTCGCCCAAAAGAGAGGCGAATCAAGGTTTAGAGTCTTGTTCAAGAAAAACAAAGGCAAGAGGCAAGGAGGGTAATTGGGCATCAAAATATAATCTCTCTTCCTTGTATTTTTGTCATTGTTGATGAATTCTTTTATGATTATTGTCAGTAGAATTATGAGTAGCTAACTTATTTAGTCTAAGATTTTGGTGAACCCTGTTGAGTATGAACATCTTGTTATATTAGTCTAGTTTGCTTGGTTTTAATCTCTATTTGTTCAACTAAGTTCATATTGTAGTTGATTGAAGGCCCCTCAATTAGCTGTGCCTATTTAGTGTGTATCTACTTGGAAGAGAGTGCATATTTAGGTAGTTGTTGAACAACACCACTCCCAAAGTATAATAGGGATCCATAACCGAGGGTCTAACGGTTGGATTAGGGATAATGATATCTTGGGTGCAATCTAAAGTGAGCTATAATAAAAGCTAGCTAGCGTAACTCGGGAGAGTGCGTTTAGTATATTGTCGTAATTACTCAGGAGAGATTTACGGTAACAATAGTGCTCATGATTGATAGAGACGGTTAGGCCAAACTATATGAAATATACAAGAAGTGATTCCATCAGCAGGAAAAACCATAACGTTAGATCCTTCTCGCATTTGTTACAACCTAGCAATAGTTATCTTCTAGTTTAATTATTTTCATTCAGTCTTAGTTCGTAAAAACACCAACAACTGTTATTCATTAATTTTGGGAAGTTGATTACGAAGAATCAAGTGAGTCTAACAACGATAGTTGATAGGTTAATTCCCTGTGGGATTCGACTCTGGGCATAATACTCAGATTATATTTGCAACGTTCGCTTAGTCCTTTTTATAAGGCATAGTTGGGAGTGATCAGATTTTGGCGCCGTTTCCGGGGAATTAACGGTGTTATCAATTAGAGTTGGAAGAAATACAAAATTCTTAAGTGTAGTCAATTTTCTTCACTTACAATCTATACATTGGAATTTTAATGTTTGCTAACTTGGTTGTACAGGTGCATGCCGAGAAACTCATCGAGAACTGGTGAAGTATTTGAAGCCTTATCAAACCCCGAGAAAGTTTTCAAGGCCTTGAATCGGGTCAACCGAAAAAGCAAACAACAACAACTGATTGAACAAATTGAACCAGGCATGGCAGATCTAAACAACAGAAACAACAATGGGGAAGACGTGGTAGACCCAGCTGCATCGGGTGTGGCGCCTCTTGTGCCTGAGGCGCATTTATATGACTGGGCACAACTCACAGCGGAAAACTTGGCCATGACGATAGTAGTCCCTCAGATACAAGCTGAGTCGTTTCATATCACAAACAATATGCTGCACTTGTTGCAGAACAAGGGACTATTTTTGGGGTCATATATTGAGGATCCCCAACAACATCTAAACTATTTCCTGTCGATTTGCAAAACTCAGAGGCAGCCTAACGTCGCTCAGGAAGCAATAAAACTGTTGTTGTTTCCATTCCTAGTGGTAGGAGCAGCCCAGACTTGGCTAAAATCGCTCCCCATCAATTCTATTGCCACATGGAAAGAGTTAGTTAAGCAGTTCATGAACAAATTCCATCCATCCAACAAGACTGCTCAACAAATTGATGAAATCTTGAGCTTTAGACAGAAGCCAACGAAAATATTGCAGGAAACATGGGAACGATTTAAAAGGATGTTGGTTATCTGTCCACATCATGGTATTCTAGAGCAGATGTTGGGGCATCGTTTCTATATGGGTGTGGCAGACAATGTGAAAGCAAATGTTGATGCTTTAGCTAGTGGAGCATTCTTGAGAAAAACTTGGAGAGAGAACCAGATCCTACTTGATAAAATGGTACAAAATTCGGGGGTGGACAACAAGGAATGCACCAATCGCTCCAATAGAGCACTCACTGCCCTTAGATCCATCCAAAATCTTGCTGAAAATATGGCCACTTTGATGACACAGACGAGCATACTCACTAAGAAGGTTGAGGAGTCAGGGCAGAAGCAACACGTACATATTGTGAATACTACCAATGGGGGATTATACACATCTTGCATTAGTCAACCACTTGATAATAAGTGGAACGCTGAAAATGATCATCATCACTACCCTGAAAACATAAACTATGTGTCACATTATGGGGGTCAGACAGGGTGGACAGAATTGGGGCCAGCAAAATCAACCATGTAGGCCAGTTCAGCAGCAACAACACAACAATGGAAACATGGAGCCATGCGACCTCACGATAATGTGGCGTCTTACCAAAGGCCATAGGGGTACAACAATCAGAATCGGAATCAAAAGCAGGCATATCACCCCCTCATCAACAACACGGTGGGAGACAGGAAGACGGGTTCTCCAGACATGAAGCAATGATGCAGTAGGTTATGGGGTCTGATCACGCTCAACTATGTCTTATCAAAAAACTAAACGGGCGTTGCAAATATAATCTGGGGTATTAAGCCCAAAGTCGATCCCACAGAGAATT
>ML334203.1:0-13863 GCA_005239505.1 Nicotiana paniculata
CCTTGTTCAACTGGCGGTAATAAATACACATCCGCATAGACCCATCCTTCTTCTTCACAAATAAAATCTGAGCACCCCACAGCGACACAGTCGGTCTGATGAACCCCTTAGCTAACAACTCCTGAAGCTGATCCTTCAACTCCTTCAACTCTTTCGGAGCCATACGATACGGAGGAATGGATATAGGCTGAGTATTTGGGGCTAAGTCAATGCAGAAATCAATATCACGGTTCGGGGGCATGCTCGGAAGATCCGAAGGAAATACATCAGCATACTCTCGAAAAACTGGCGCGGAATCAATCGTCGGAGACTCGGCGGTGGTGTCCCACACATAAGCCAAATAGGCTAGACAACCCTTCTCGACCATATGTCGAGCCTTCAAGAATAAAATAACCCGGTTGGATGCGCTAACTGAAGAACCCCTCCACTCCAGCCTAGGAGACTCAGGCATGGCTAAAGTAACTGTCTTGGCATGGCAATCGAGCACGGCATGGTAAGGAGATAGCCAATCCATGCCAAGAATAAACTCAAAATCAACCATGTCGAGTAATAAAAGGTCAGATCTGGTCTCAAACTCACAGAAGGTGATAACACAAGACCGATACACCCGATCTACCACCACAGAGTCGCCCACAAGAGTAGACACATATATCGGAGATCCCAAAGACTCTCGAGAGACATCCAAAAAAGGAGCAATTAAGGATGAAACATATGAATAAGTGGATCCTGGATCAAACAGTAATGAAGCCTCTCTACCACATATTGAGATAATACCTGTGATCACGGCGTCTCAGGCCACTGCATCTGATCTGGCCGGAAAGGCATAAAACCTGGCTGGAGCACCTGAAGACTGAGCTCCCCCAGAATGAGCTGGAGCTGTCTGACCCCCTCTGGACTAGCCTCCCCCTCTAGGATGGCCCCTGCCAACCTGACCCCCACCTCTAGGCGGTCAAACTGCTCGTGCTGAAACCGCGGGCTGGTGCCTTTGCTGCACGGCCTTGCCCCGATAGTTAGGACAATTCTTCCTGATATGGCCTAAGTTCCCACACTCGAAGCATCTTATACATGATAAATCCTGCTGACCCGAAAAAGAATACTGAATGGCCAGAGGGCGATGAGAGCCCTCAGGCATAGCACTGAAATAAGGATCGAAAGACCTCTGATGACTGGAATGAACACTGGGAGAACCCTAAATAGTTGGAGGTCGATAGGAGCGCTTTGGCATGGAAATGAACTGGGGCCTAACTGGGACACCTCGGGAAGGTGGTGGAGGTGCAACATATGAAGGCCTGCTGGACCGACTACCTCCAAACTGACCCCTGCCCCTAGCTGGAGCACCTCTGCAATCACCTGCAAATCTGGCCCTCTTGTCATGCTGACCCTACTCCCTGCTCCTCATCCGATATCCCTCAATCCATTGAGCTATCTCGACCACATGCTGGTACGGGATACCCATCTCCACCTCTCGAGCCATGGTGGACCTAATACCTTGATGTAAACTTGCCACAAACCTCCGAACTCTCTTAGCATCGGTGGGTAATATCATAAGAGCATGGCGTGACAGCTCTGAAAATTTGGCCTCATAATCCGTCACAGACATCTGCCCCTGCACCAACCGCTCAAACTGACCCCTCAGCTCCTCCTTCTCAGAGGGTGGAATATATCTATCCAAGAACATCTGCGTGAACTGCTCCCAAGTGATAGTAGGAGAATCGGCCGGCCTGCAGAGAATATAAAACTGCCACCACCTACGAGCTCTACCCTCTAACTGGAATTCAGTGAAAGTCACTCCATGGGATGCTAGGATCCCCATGTTGTGCAGTCTATCCCTGCACCTATCAATTAAATCCTGGGCATCCTCCCCTCGCTCACCCCCGAAGAATGGAGGGCGTAATCGCGTCCATCTATCTAACATCTTATGCTGGTCAACACCCACAACTGGTCTGGGCTTTGGTGCTGCTGCTACAGGCTGGGCATCATCCATAGGCAGTGTACCTGGGGTGGGATGTAATGCTGTTGTCGGACCTGCGGCCTGGGCAATAGGGCTCTGGGCTCCCCCTCCTTCTTGTGAAGTGACAGGGTCTGCTGGAAATAAACCAGCCTGGGACATGGTGTCCATGAATCTCATTATACGGCCCATGGCTGCCTGAAAGGCCGGCGCCATCATAAAGTCTATGGGTGCCGGATCTGCTGGGGGCACCTCATCCTGCTCCTCTAATATAGGGTCCTCTAGTGGCGGGACCGGTATAGCTCGGGGACTCCCTCATCCCCTACCACGAGCAGGTGCCCTACCCCTGCCCCTACCATGGCCTCGAGCGGTGGGGGCGGCACCCTCTCCCGGATCAGGAACATGAGATACATGCGTCCTCACCATCTGGGAGAGAATAGAAGAATGAATTTAGTAAATCATAGACTGCACGATAGAGTAAGAACAAGTAGGGGTTTCCTAACACCACGTAGTCTCCTGAAGATAAATACAGACGTCTCCGTACCGATCCGCAAGACTCTACTGGGTTTGCCCGGGACTCGTGAGACTTACGTGAACCTAGTTCTCTGATACCACGTTGTCACGACCCAATTTCCCACACGGGTCGTGATGGCGCCCAACAATAGGGTTTAGGCAAGCCAACATAAATTATATTAAGTGTTACCCTTTCCATGTGATTAATTATTCCAACTTTTACCAGTTTTAAGAATTTATTTACATGATATTAACCTGACATGAAAATGAATACATATGATACATGAGCCAAAAGATAATCATATGTATGAAAATACAGCCCAAAACCCAAAATCTACGCAAGTGTGTGCCAGAAACTAGTGTCACGAGTATCACGGGCAACTATCAGAATACACTAGAATAACATATATATATATATATATATATATATATATATATATATATATATATATATATATATACACACACACACAATCCCATAGTCTGAATGAAGTAGATGTGAAAATGACAAAAGGGAAACTCCAGGGTGCTGCCAGAGATCGCCAGGAAAAGCAGCTCACTGCGAAGTCGAGTAAGCGTCAGTATCTAACGCCGGCCTGATAATCAGATGTACCAGCTTCCTGACCTGTACATTCAAGTATAGAAAAAAGAAAAGAAGTGCAGCATGAGTACATAATAAATATGTACCCAGTGAGTATCCTACCCAAACTCGAAGGAGTAGTGACGAGAGGTCGACTAGATACTCACTAAGGTCCAGCAATATGATATATATGGCGAAATATGGCTAAAACAATAGGCATGGAAAGACACTGAGCAACAAGTATATAGAAAACAACGAAAACCAGATAACAATTGAAAAGGGACAACAAGGTGCCAAAAACCTTCTCTTAACTGATGGCTGACACTCCCATTTTTATATTGGGTGACTCAAACTCAAGTGAACATACACATACCAGGACAAGACAACCGGCCGGAGTCATAAAGGTGGCCGTAAGGACTGGGGTCATAATGCTATCCCATGATCGCGAATCATACCTGCGACTCGCGTGCTGACTCGATATAATAATCTATCCCACGATCGCGCATCACCCCTACAACTCGTGTGCTGACTCGATAATAATAATAAGCTATCCCACGGTCGCGCATCATCCCTGCGAATCGTGTGCTGAATCGATAATAGTAATAATAAGCTATCCCACGATCGCGCATCATCCTGTGACTCGTGTGCTGACTCGATAATAATAATAATAAGTTATTCCAAAGTCGCGCATCATCTCGCGACTCGTGTGCTGACACGATATCAAGTGTATATATATATATATATATATATATATATATATATATATATATATATATATATATATATATATATATATATATATATATATATATATATATATATNGTGAACTCAACAGGGCTGTGTCAATACCACGAATAGCCAACTGGGATCCAAATCAAAATGCTTCATGTTTCCATAACAACTCGACAATATTTTCAACTATTATCACATAAAAGGGAACAAATAAGGCACATAGTGGCATGCTCGTGAGTCCTAAAGCTGCCTGACATAGCAATATAGTCGCCACGTACGGACTCTCGTCACTTGGTACGTACGCGGCCCCCACAACATGTATACATAGCAAACAAGGAACCTATGGGGGCATTTCCCCCTTACAAGGTTGGAAAGGAGACTCACCTCGCGACGAAACCACACCTCGGATCAAGGATGCGCCCGAATCACCGATATCTACCATCAACGCCTCGCAAATTATAGTTCAATAAAATCAATGCATGCTCAAAGTAGGGAAATCATTCTAGTCTTCCCAATTTTCGACATTCTTGAGAAATTTAAAAACCAACCCCGGGCCCACATGCTCGGATTTCAAAAATTTTCGAAGGGATCACTCACCCGAAGCCTAAGGATCAAAATTATATGACTTATACAACAATTCATAGACTTAAATGGATAATTCTCCAAATTTTCTAAAATCCCAACTACTACCCAAAACATAGATTTTTCTAGGAATTAGTAGAGAATTTTCTTGACAATTCATGAATTTAATTAGTAAAAGGAGTGGAATTACTTACCTCTTGGAGGAATTGGCCGAAGGGATGCTTTCTCAAGCTCATGGGCTCAATAATGGAGGTTTAGAGGTGAAATTATGTGAAGAAACCCGTGTTTTTGGACATTAAATAGGTCTGCCTTACAGGGATTTCGCACTTGCGACTTTAGGACCGCAGGTGCGGTTCCGCACCTGCGAATAAAATGGCCGCACCTGCGGAGGTTAGGCCAGGAAGCTGGGGTCGCACCTGTGAGGGGAAGTCCGCACCAGCGGACACGCACCTGCGAAGAATTTCCGCACCAACGGGCACAAGTCCGCACCTGCGAATGTAGAGGGGTACATGGGTTTTCCGCACCTGCGTGGATAGGACCGCATGGGCGGTCTCGCACCTGCGACTGGGCGACCGCAGGTGCGGTCACACCAGAAGTAGCTGCATCAGCCTTGGAGTTTGCTGGTTTTTGGCCCCGTGCGGGGTCCTAGAGGCCCCTTGGCCCACCCGAGTCCCTGAAAATTATACCAACAAGTCCCAAATCATATGACGGACTCGCACGAGCTTACGGAACACTCAAAACATCGCTAAAACTCAAAATCACCCTCTAAACCCCTTAAGTTCAAACTTAAGAACTTTAAGAATTTTAGACTTCATTCCATTGCAGCGAACGGGTCTATACTACTCGAAATGACCTCAAATTTTGCAAGCAGGTCATAATTAACATAACGGAACTATTCCCGATCTCGAAATTCCATTCGGACCTCGAAAACGCAAAAATATATCCCAAACAAAAATATGGACTTAAGGAACTTCTTATTTTAATATTGGGCGCCGAAATGCCTGGGTCATCAGAAACCCAATCCGAACATATGCCCGCGTTCACAGCTTGTCCATTTCCCTTCCTTATTTAGTTTTAGCATTTCATTCCTAGACGTTATTTAAGACATCAGTAGAGTTAGTTTTATTTCATAGATGCTCGTGACCATGTTGACTCCAGTCTTGGGAGGTTTTGTTTAGAGTTGTTTAGACTATTATTGGGGCGCTAAGACTTAAATAAATTATTTTTATGCTACGGTTGCTGCTATTATTGAATTTTGAATTATCATAATCAGACAAATATGTAAGTAATGTGATGGTTGGCTATCCTAGTACCACAATAGGCTCCATCACGACCTGTTAAGATTTGGGGTCGTGACAGACGACCACGATCCTGACCCATTTACTGTGATCGCATAGAACAACCTCGACTCCACTTATGATCCCGACCCATTTACGCGATCGCGAACTCACCCATGCAATCGTGTAGAAGAAAACTAGAAGAAAGACCACCAGAAATTATGCAACTTTCCAACATCCAAACTAGGTCCGTTAGTCCTCCCGAAACACTCCCGAGGCCCTCGGGACCTCAACCAAACATGCCAACACACTCCATAAAACCATTCAAACTTATTCGAGCCTTTGAAACACCGAAAACAATTCCTAAACACCAAAATCACATCGAATTCAAGCCTATGAACTTTGAGATTTCTAAATTTCGCCAAAGATGCCGAAACCATCCAAAACGCGTCTGATTGACCTGAAATTTTGCACACACATCCAAAATGACACTACGAACCTGTTCCAACTTCTGGAATTCCATTTCGACCCCGGTTGCTAAATTTTCACTGCCGACCGAAAATCGCCAAAATCTCAATTTCGCCAATTCAAGCCTAATTTTACACCGGACATCAAAACCACATTCCGAACACACTCCTAAGTCCCAAATCACCTGACGAAGCTATCCGAGCGATAAAATCTAAATTTCGAGGTTGTTTACCAATAAGTCAACTTCCGGTTGACTTTTTTATTTATTAAGCTAATTTAAGAGACTATGTGTCTTAGTTTTCACCACGACCACTCCGAACCCAAACCAACCGACCCCACACATGATAATTAGGTTAAATAGCACATAACAAAGCTGAAACAGGGGAAACACGGCTAATCTCACAGAACGACCGGCTGGGTCATTACATTCGAGACGTGGGACCGGGGGCCGGGTTTGGGGTGAATTTTGGGATTTTGGTATAATTTGATAATTTTTCCTATGGAATTGGTTCATTGGCCTATATTGATAAAATTATATTGCTTTTGGTTATATTCGGGACGTTCGAAGTCCGATTCCAGAGACAAGGGCGTCGCAGAGTAGGGATTTGACCGGTTTGAGGTAAGTAATGATTGTAAATATTGTCCTAAGATATGAAACCCCAGATTTCACATCGTTTTACTATTGTGAGCTGACGCACATGCTAGGTGATGAGCGTTTGGGTGTGCACCGTTGGGGATTGTGACTTGGTTCGTCCCCTAGCAACTATTAAGTTGCATATTTGTCTGGAAACTATATGATACTTACGTATTTTAGAAAGAATTTCTATATTTTAGGCTGAATGCCATATTTGGGCCTCGTGCCTAGATTTTTAGACCCTTAGGGGATTTTCTTATTATTTCCTCACTGTTTTGACTTAAGATTTGTACTCAGTCATGCTATGTTTACTGAATTCATAACTCGGTCTTTATTACTCTGTTTTATGCATAAAATGATATATTTGGGCTGACTACCCTATTTTATTGATAGCCCGAGTGGCTTGATAGGTTTCTGACTGAGTGAGGCCGAGGGACTGTGTTGTGAGGATATTATGGGATCGGGTTGCACGCCGCAACATGATGTTACTGATTTATGATTATGAGAGGTCGAGGGCCTGATTGATTATGCCACGAGGTGGTTTGTTATAGCGCTTAGGCTATAGAAGCCCCTCCGGAGTCAGTATACCCCAGTGAGTGTGGGTACCCTCAGTGAGTGATATGATGTTGCTCGAGGGGCTGTTCTTGATACATGTTTGCCTGAGGGGCTCATTCTGAGTGATGTTAGACACGAGGGGCGGCTTATGGTACTTGTTTGTCCGAGGGGCTGTTTACGATTTTCATCACTTTTACTCTAAATTGCATTGAACCTCTGTTGAAACTGTTGAAAAAATATCTTCAAATGATTTTTATCGAAAACTGGATTTAAAACGAGATGATTTGACTCATTTACTGATTTGAAATCATGTTGTACTTACTGAGTTTTCATTACATGGATTTTACGTGTTTCCTACTGCTCAGTCTATATTTATCTTTATTACTTACTGAGTTGGTGTACTCACATTACTCCTTGCACCTTGTGTACAGATCCAGGGGTTGCTGGACGTGCTAGCGGGCGTTGATTCTCATCCATCGCGAATTTGTTGAGTTAGCAAGGTAGCTACATGGATATCGCAACCTTGCTCTTCTACCTCCTATATTCCTTTAGATATTATTAGTTGTTTCCAGACTGTAATAGTCTTAGTTTTATTAGACAGGTTTTGGTAGATGCTCGTGACTTGTGACATCTCGATGTCGGGCTTTTGTTTCTTTCCGCACTTTGTTATTCAGACTTATGATATAAGGTTTTATTTACTAACATCTTTAAGAAACCTTTATTTCTGATAGGAAAATATGGGACTTGAGCATATGCCCGGAATCGAATTCCGAGGTCCCAAGTCTGAGAAATGGATTTTTGAAGAAAATTGTTTTCTGAAAAATATAAAGGTTTTTGAAAATAAGATTTGATGTGCAACATGTGATACCGGGCCCGTATTATGGTTCCGGAGCCCGGAACAGGTTCAATATGTTTTATATGTGAAATGTGATAAGAAACGGACTTAGTTTGACGTGATTCGGATCAAAAATGGAAAATTTTAAGTTTAAGAAGTTTTGAGAATTTTTATAGAATTTGAGGTTTAACTCATTGTTTTTGATGTTATTTTGGTGGTTTAATTACTCGAATAAGTCCGTAAGATGTTTATGAGGTTGTGTGTGTATTTGGTTTTGAGCCCCGAGGGCTCGGGTGAGTTCCGGGTAGGTGTCAGAGTGCAAAAGTGGTGAAAAGTCTGGTGTTTAATGCATTTTCTGGTGTCCGGGTATTTACCCTATGCGAACGCACAGAGTTATAGAGATCCGGGGTCGAGGTGGAAAATGAACTATGCGAACGCACAACATAGGATGCGAACTCGGAGTGTACCTTAGCCAAAGCCATGCGAACACACAAGTGGGGGTGCGAACGCATAGGCCTAGAGGGGACCTGGGGGGAGGGGTGGGTAGTAATTACCCTGTGCGAACGCGGCACTTAGCACGCGAAGTCATAGGCAACACCTGTAAACCTTGTGCGAACGCGGCCATGTGGTCACGAACACATAGAGTAATTTCGTACAGTGATTTTTAATGCCCTAAAACAGAATCCAATACGGGAATTAGTAAATTGTTCATAAACCCCTTCTTCTCCAAAGCTCTTAGGCGATGTTTGAAGTAATTCCCTACCATAACCTCTTAGGTAAGTGATCTTTAACTTGTTTCCTTCCATTTTCATCAACATTTATTAGATTCTAGGCCTAAAATCATGAAATCAAAGGTAGAAATTGGGATTTTTGGGTAGAGTTCGGGCTTTTTGAATATTTGGGAATTTGACCTTGTTTTGGGGTCGGATTTTCAAAAAAAATTATATATTCGGGCTAGTGGGTGAATGGGTGATCGGGTTTTGGTTCGAACCTCTTGTTTCGACCAAGCGGGTCCGGGGTTGATATTTGGAAATTTTGGAAAAAATGTTAGGAAATCTATAATTAGGCATTTAAATTGAATTGTTAGCATTTATTGATGTTATTGAGTTGATTATGTGTAGATACGATTGATTTGGAGTCGGGTTCAAAAGGAAAACCGGTGCTAAAGGCTTGATTTGGATTCTTGGTCGAGGTAAGTATCTTGTCTAACCTTGTGTGGGGGAACTACCCCTTAGGATTGAGTCTTCTATGTTGATTGTAGTCCGCGTACGCGAGGTGACGAGGGCGTACTTGGACTTATTTGCAAATAGATTTCCCTTTAGGAGTTTTTAGGTACTTATGTTCCCCGCGTATGAATTGAAAATGTTATATTTGAATTCTTGATTTCTAGTTTCATCTCTCCCTGCTCAAATTAGAAGTACTTGCCTAGAATTCTTTGTTCCTTATATGATCTCAATTGACTTAAATGAAGACTTTGTTTTTCCTACCGTTATACTATATCTTTGTTCATACACTGCCTATGTGACTAAAACTAGTATAATATCGCCCTATAAATGTCTAACAAGTAATTGGAATATCTATACATTGGTCAAGCATGCCCTTGAGTCGTACATTGTGATTTAAATGATTTTCCTCTTAAGTACTACTTAGGTTTAATAGATGACCGCCAATGTTGATGGTATTCTTTGATGCTGCCTATTTACTGAGCATTTGTTCAAACTGAGTTTATTCGGTGAAGCTAAATGTCTAAGTGAGATTGGTTATAGATGATTCCCTTGCCAGGATGATTTGGTTTCTTGGTTGCAAACTTGAATATATAGAATCGTTGCTATATTTGTCTTGTTTTCCCTTTGTTATGTTGTTTTCTCTTTGTGCTTGGCATTCCTTTCAGTGGCTACTTCTTATGTGTGAGTTTTTACCATTTTTGTGATTTAAGTCTTTGTATTGATTTGCTCATCGCACTTTGCATTCAGTCTTGTTTGCTTTTGCGCCAGTTATGGCAATATATGTTGTTTCTGTCACATTCCGGTTGTTTTCCTCAGTGGCTGCATTGCATAATTAAATTGTGACTACGGACAGAGATCTGGGAGCTTTCCCCCTGTACTGCACTGTATATTTAAATTGGGACTACAGATAGAGATCTGGGAGCTTTCCCCATGTACTGCACTACATATTTAATTTGGGTCTCCAGACAGAGATCCGGGAGCTTTCCCCCTGTACTGCATCGCATATTTAAATTGGGACTACAGGAGCTTTCCCCTTTTACTCCATCAGATATTGAAATTGGGACTACAGACGAGATTCCGCGAGCTTTCCCCCTGTACTGCATTGCATGACAAAGTTCGATTTCCGGTGGTTTATCATTAAGGACATTTGGATCGAAAAGCAATTATCTCCAAGAAAAGTTATGTCTGAAGGACTTCTATTTCGGAAGTATATTTGAAAAGTATTTGTCTTGCAGAAAAATGATATTTGAAATAGCAGTATTTGGGAAAGTATATTTTGAACACCACATATTATGAAGAGACTATGTTTTAAATATTTCTCTTTTTAAAAATATATAAATATACATTCAGAGAAAGTATGTTTCAAAGAAGAAATTTCTCTATTCCAAAATGATTTTATCTTTAAAGCTTTCAAAATAAACTCACAATTTAAAGGTTTTCACTCGAAGGTTTGACTAGTTTTATCGAGTTTATTGGCTAAGGCCTGAAGTGAATAAATTGATGCAATGTTGAGTTGCTAGTGCTTTTATTGGGTTGTTATTCCCTCCATTTGGATTGTATTCTTTCCATTTTCTTTGTGTATTTCTTTTATTTTTGAGTGCAGATCCAGGTTATTGTTGTTAGTAGCTGCGCAGATCATTGCTGAGGAGACTCAAGGTAACCTGATGCTGCGTTCAGAGGCTTTGGAGTCACCTTCCTGTTTTATTTCTATTCAACCGTACCTACTTATTTTTAGACAGTTGTATTTAGATTTGATAGAAAGATTTCGTAGAGCTTATGACTTTTATTGACCGGGTTTTGGAAAATTATAAACTCTGTCAAGATTTATACTTCGAAACTTTTAAAATTCCTTTATTATTGTTGTTGTTCAATGGAAATGTTAGGCTTACCTAGTCCCTAAGATTAGATGCCATCACGATACCCAAAAGAGGAAAATTTGAATCGTGACAGTCAGCTTGCCTAGTTCCACGTTAGGCGCCATCACGACC
Organism: Nicotiana paniculata; assembly: GCA_005239505.1. Classification (NCBI taxonomy): domain Eukaryota; kingdom Viridiplantae; phylum Streptophyta; class Magnoliopsida; order Solanales; family Solanaceae; genus Nicotiana; species Nicotiana paniculata. The sequence continues at coordinate 11,340 of ML334203.1, forward strand.
TGGTAGATTTGGGTCGTGACGATTATATATTTTTATTATGATTCTTCAAAAGGCCACCATTAAAAATAATTAAATTTTTTAAAGATTTGGAATAAAGAGGGTCGTCATATAGTTTTTAAAAGAAACTGGTTCACACGTAAAACAATTGAGCACATATATTTTATATTAATTTGAAGAGCATATCATTTGGAGTAAGCTTACAAATATTATAGTCATTTTTGTTACATAATATTAAATCTATCATAATCAAAATGTTTATATATTTTTATTATAATTCTTTAAACAAACATCAAATTAACACTTATTAAAAAAATAGATTCTTTCTTTTAGAGGTATTGGAATGAACGGCTAGGTCATAAAGTTTATAGGAAAAAATGAAAAATTAAGTGACGATGTGAGGTCTAAAACTGACTAATACTAAATGTGTATTTTACACTTATTACGTATAAAAAACCTTTATAGGGCGATTAATTGAATAGATGAAAAATACAATAGAATAATAAATATTATTTTTTATTGATTTAAATTCTTAATATTAGCTCATACCAAAGTTTGAATAATTGATTATGATTATATTTTATCGAATAATTTTTTTAGTCAAATTGTAAGAAAATAAAATGAGTGGGAAATAATTTTGTATATTTTAAAGTATTTTAGTATATAAAAGAGTTTCACCTAAACCAAAACATAAAAAAAGTTACTTTGTCATCTTCCAAGAACGTCGTACGTCCTCTTACTTTTTGTCACGACACGAATTCCCAACCTTAGGGATCGTGATGGTTCCTAACAACACACTTGCTAGGCAAGCCAATGTTAGAGTTCGCTTAACTATTTTCTTTAATTAACCATTTAAACAGGATAAAATAAATTTTAAATTAAACTTGATCTAATGGCTTTCAATAAATAATTCAAAATATAAAATAATAAACAATCAATTAAACCGAGCCACGAACTAATTATATAAATAAAACTAGAACTACCCCAGAGTCTGGAGCCACAATTCACGAACTACTAAAGAATACTACAAATATTTGGCTGAAAGAAATATTGTAATTGTTCTGAATATAATAAAACAAAGTTTATGAAAATAACAGAAGACCCTCGGGATCTGTGAACGCCGGCAGATATACCTTGTGTCTCCGAATAAATGAATAGCCGCTCTAAATATATCTACAGCTGGCTGGTAGCTGGATCTGCACAAAAAGAGTGCGAAGTGTAGTATCAGTACAACCGACCCCATGTACTGAGTAAGTGCCGAGCCTAACCTCGACGAAGTAGTGACGAGGCTACGACGGGCATTAACAACATATAGCCTGTGACAATAATATATACAATAACGAAATAAAACATTTTGCGAAGAAGAAAAATATAACTGAGACAATAAATATAAATCAAGAAGGAATTCTAAGCAATTGATTAAGTACTGCAACATAAATAAAATAACTCAGACACCTTTTTCAGGCCTCAACTATAACCAACTCTCAAATAATTTCCAAATTTCCAAACTTTGAATTTAAATGAAAATAGTGCCAAAAATATGAAAAGTAGTGCAAATAAAATAGTAAGTTTCCAAATCTTTATTTTTCTTTGAAAATCAGTAAAAATATATAAATGTCTTCCCTTATTGCTCCTTGTTGCGTCGTGCAACCCGCCCCCACTTGTCCACCCTTATTGCTCCTCCCTAAATATATATCACCCTTATTCCTCCTGTTGCGGCAGGCAACCCGCTCCCACCAGATATCTCATATCAATTTATTCATAAATTTCACAATTCAGGCCAAGCCTTTCACAATATTTTTGTTTGAACAATTGCAAACAGAAAACAGTATAGCTCGTAAGTTTTAACCAATATCATTCCGTAACAAAGCCAGCCAGAATATATATAATCATCGTAACACTGTCAACCCAACTCAATCTTTATATATCATGATAGATTCAAGAGAACAACCAACACTTTTAACCCACTTACAACAACAATTGGGAATAAATCAATGAAACCAAATAACCACGTAAACCTTAACAATCATGAAACAGTTAAACTGCATTTCTCACAGCTTCCTCAAAACACCCACGAACCCAATATACAATTAATTTCGAAATCCTACTTCAATTCGAGGTAAAAATTCGATTTTTACAAAATTCCCTAATTCTACCCAAACCCTCAATTTTTACCATGAAAATTCTTAGTTTTTGCTTTAAAAGTGATTAAAAACTGTAAGGAATTGAATAAACAAAGTTTAGAATTGATTACCAATATTTTGGGGATGAACCTTGGTGAAGAAAATCGTCTCTAGGTCTTGGTAGTTCGAAACATTATTGAAAAATAGATTATGTACGTGTTTAATAGTGTATTTATATGACTGGGCAGGCCTTCTATGCAATCGTGGAAGAAGGGATGTGATCGGATAGAATAAAAAAAAACCCTGAAATTTTCACTATGCGATCGCGGAAGAAATGATGATATCCCATAGAACAAAAGTTGTCTCCAGCAAATTAACACTAGGCGATCAAGGATATTTCTATG
>ML334205.1:0-18771 GCA_005239505.1 Nicotiana paniculata
CAACAAAATGGCACACTTTGCAACTCATGTCAATATTGAAGTATAACAAAAAGGTACTCAAATTCAATGTGATACCCGAATGGTAAATTTGTAAACCTTAATGGTATATAGTTGTATTGCACTAATATGGCTAAACCAAAATATGTGCTGAAATCCAAGTGGTTCACCAAAAAATGCAACATTTGTAAATACAACATGATACCCAAATGGTATATCTGTATGCCTGATTGGTATATAGTTCTACTGCACTAATATACCTGAACCAAAATCTTTGTAGAATACAACTGGTGCAGCAATGCAAAATCTGCACAGAATTTCTTAGATTCAACTACAACTAAAAACTAGTCTCAATACAAATTCAAAATCAGTTCACTTTCTAAAAATATTTCTTTTCTCATTCAAATCAATGCTCGCCCTATTCTTCAACTAAATAGCAACATAGTTCTTCTTTTGGAACGACGTAACTCCTTTAAAATACACATCCAAAAACAACTTCTGTTGGTGTATTACAGCGAACTAACAATGCTCCTCCTACTACAAATGGCAGTAGGAGTAGGAACTAATAGTGTTGTTGTAACGGGCATGTTCTGCACTAATGACTTGACTTCAAGTGCTGAGAAAATTTTATCTCTGAAAGGCATTCCTAATAAACCAACAACTTTATTGAAGATGCCTAAAAAAAGCCTAATAAAACAAACTGAAGATAGGCTCCAACATTAAAACAATTATAGCAACATATTGTACTATTACAATTGTATTCCTAGAACACACATTTAAAAGCTAGCATTTTTACAATCTAATAATGCAAGATACCGTACTTCACCAAAAACTATTTTAAAATCCTGCAAAGTTTTCATGCTATGATTAACTAAAAACAAAAAGAGACCTATACTACTTCTTGCGCTTCTTTCCACGAGTCTTTTTTGTTTCTACTGAAGCCTCAGATTCACGTGATTCGCCATACAACTGCTTGTTCCTCCCCTAGTGCCATAACAGTATACCAAATCTAGCTCGAAGACCATCCACATCAAAATTGGCAATAAGGATTGTAAGACCTTCAATAATGTACTCAGCAAAGCATGTAACATATACTCCAGAATCTCTGAAATAAAACAAATGAATGGAATATAAAAATCTATTAGTAGTGAAAAATATTAATATGAATGAGGAAACAAAGTAAAAAAAAAGTAACTATTCTTACGAATTTTGCTATGTTGGCAGATTTGTAATCAGTACAATCTCAAAAGGATCAGTCATGTCCTTTCCCATGTGCAGACCATTTTGTACAACAATGTCACTTCTTTGGTTATAAAATACAATGCTAACTAGAAACAGAGGAATCAACACAGCATATGCCTCTGCCGCCTTTTGAATAGCTTTTTTGTGCTTTCGACTACGTAGCGAGTCATATACATAAAAGAATCTCTTATGAAATGATACACATCCCAATATCCAATGCCATTTTTCTGCCAAATTAATGGGAAATGACATGATCAACCTGGTGCCATGGATTGCTGCAATGCATCCTAAATCCTTTCATGTACTCCATGATATTGTCTGATCTATCAATCAAATGATCTTGTTTCCCACCTTTCACAAATTTTGTGAAAACCCTTTGAATGTTATTATTAAAAAGAGTATATGTAGTTGTGACTTTGATTGACATATTAATTCCATATTTTTCCTTCTTCCTAAGATAGTAGAATATAATATTCAAGTGCTATAAAAAGGAGAGTAATAAAACATGACTAACATTAAAAATATGCATGAACTAAAACAACAACAAAAATAAAAAGCAGTACATATATCGAACTAGACAGCGGCCTGCCAGAATAGTTTAATGTATGGAAAAATGTCTTTTCATTAATCTGTTCAACTTCAAAGTCAAAACAAGGGTCCAACTTTTGATCACTAGGTGAATACACTTCCCTATTTCGTATAAAAGAAGATATGTATAATAAATATATCAACAAAAATTAAGAAAACATGAAAACAAAAGTACGTAAAAATGAATATGCAATCTCCCAGTTGCATGTTTGCTTCAACAAAGTTTGAGAATGCAATCGTAAGCTTATAATCAACAGCCACTGGAATGTCATTTACAAATGGAAATCTTCCTTTGATAACCTTCGAGGATCCCCTAACTGCACTATCACCAGATTGCAAGTCATTCCTATATGGAGACCGTTTTACAGCTGCAAGGCGCCTTCTCCGTGTGAAAACTGGAGGAGTTCTTTCAATAGCTGTTTGTGTTTGGAAAACAGTTCTTAATACCGAATGATCAGGTTTAGACTTATTTACATCACGAGTTGTTAGTTCATTTTCAGGTTGATTTACATTACGTCTCTCTCCTTATGTAATGGCAGCAATTAGATCAAGTTGAGAATCAGTATATTCAAAATCAGAATCCAAGTAAAGATCACCCTCGTGTTGACATGGAGCTTAAATTATAAAATGCTAAGTGAATAAAAAAATATACAAAGTTAAGAAATGTAAAAAAAAAAGAATGAAACGTTATATATATAATACATTACTAGAAGGCAAATTCACATTACTGCCACCAACATCCACTAACCAACACCATCAACCCGAGATGTTGAACACATAAAAGCATTATCAGCATCACTATTCAAATAAAAAAACTATCAAAAATATCTCATTTACATACTAACTTTATAATTAGTAACATCAACAATCATACCCTGTGAAGCAGTATTAGACTCAATAACAACATTTTCTCATGTCTGTGCAGGGATTCCTGATGGCAACGGAGCAGGTCCAGACTTTTTAACATCATGAGATGGGTGCTTATATTTTGCTTATTGTGTAATAGCGGTGATTTGATCAATTGCAGATGCAGACAGTTCAAAGTTAGAATCCAAGATCATGCCTGCAGGTCCTGATAAACAACATGATAGACCTTTCCAGTAGAAAGAGTCAAACATCAGCTTGGTTGGTAAGCTTCACTTCCTCGGAGGTACCAGGTCTAGACCTTGGAGTACATTTTATATATAGAGGTTTGATGGGTGGGTCAAGGCCCTATCCCGACCATGATACATTTTTTTTATCTCTAGATGCTTGTAGAGGAGTCCTGTATATTTTGTAAGTTAGTATTGTGGCCTTGCTAGCCCTGTGTGCATATTCAATTTGGTATTGCTGGTTGTAGACGTTCATGGCGGCCTCGTCAGCCTGCATAGTTATGTACATGAGCTTTTGGGTATGTTTACCCCTCAGATGAGAGAGACGTTATTTTCAGATAATTTAGAATATGACCTCATCAGCCTAAGTTGAGGGTTACCCCTACATAGTTCACAATTACACAGTGGTACACTCGGGCCGAGAATGACATCGGGTGCCGGCCACGCCTCTTCAGGTTTGGGGTGTGACATATGTATCCTTATACATATAAGGACACGATCCTCATTTGTAAAGGCATCTGAATTTTTATCAATATATTCAATTAGTTTTTACTTTATTCAAAGGTTCAAACCTCAATTCTGGGAGAAATTAGTGATCTACTTTAAGTTCTCCCTCCTTGTCTATTATTTCTATTATTCTTTTTATTCTTCAAATTACCAAGAAAATGAAGTAATTTTGGAAGTAATCATTATGTTTGTATGAGAAATTTAATCGGAGTACTACTCATGCTGAGACAAAATTTATGGTGGAAAACTGGAGATGTGACCTATTGAAGTTTATGAGACGAAGGTGGATAAATTTATTTTGTCAAAAAATTCAGGCCAATGGGAATAATTATTAGCCTAATTTTCTTACCATATTTAATTTTTTTATTTCTTGAAAAGAAGGAGAAAATATTTACCATAATTGAGTTTTTCTTTTCCTAGAAGAAAATTATAATTACTTCATATTTGGTTAATCCCTTTTCTTGGAGGAAAATGTTTGGACTTCTATAAATTGAGGATCCTTATTTCCCATTCAGCAACATCCATAATGAAGCATTTTGTACAACGTGTTGAGATTGATACGATGTTTGTATGTTACAATCAGGTCTTGTAGAGAATTCCGGATATTGGAATTTGATTCTAAGGCTTGTGAGCTAAGGTGGCAAGAAGGATCTTCAGTCTAGTTTGAGCTAATGTGATCATATGAGTTGTGGTGGCACGGGTAGGTGAACGAGGTGTTAAACAGTCTTTTGGGCAACTCTGGAATGATTCTTGGCACGTTCAACGACGAACATATGTTCAAGTAGGGGAGAATGTAACGACCCGACCGACCGGTCGTTTTGATCTCTATCATGTCGTTCGGAGGTTTGATACCTTGAGTAGCTTCGCTTCATGTATTATGACTTGCACACATGGTTGGTTTCGATATTTGAGAAGTTCGGAGTTGATTTGGAAGAATAATTCTCAATTCAGAAGCTTTAAGTTGAAAAAGTTGACCAAGGTTTGACTTTTGAGTAAACGACCTCAGATCGGAGTTTTGACAATCCCTTAGGTCCGGATGATGATTTTGGACTTAGGAGTATGTCCGAATTTGGATTTGGAGGTTCGTAGGTTGATTTGATATTTTTTGACAAAAGTTAGAAAATTAAAGTTTTGGAAGGTTGATAGGTTTGATCAAGATTTGACTGTGTTGATATCAGGTCCGCATTATGGTTCTGAAAGTTGGTATAGGTATGTTGTGTCATTTGGGACTTGCAAGCAAAATTTGAGCTCATTCCGGAGTTATTTGGCATGGTTCGGCATGAGTTTTAGAAGTTTAAAAGTTCATTAGTTCATTAGGCTTGAATTGATGTGCGATTCATAGTTTTGATGTTGTTTGATGTTATCTGAGGCCTCGAGTAGGTTCGTGTAATATTTTGGGACTAGTGGTGGCATTGTACGGGGTCCTGGGGGCCTTGAGTATGTTTCGGATGAGTTTGGGTTGTGTGTCGCTCTTATTTGATATTTCAGCGTCGTTTCTTTGAGCATAAAGGGTATCATATTGAGAAAATAAGATTTGATTTGTGATTTGATTGAACTATTATATTTGTATCGTAATTACAGAACCATAGCAATAAGAATCGTCGAATTTCAATGTCGTACGAGAGAGTTATGTCCATTTCCGGTCGGGAAAGATTGGTGGTTTCTGGTGCGAGATTTTGTTCTTCGCGAACGCGAAGAAGGAATTTTAGATTAACATGTCAGCGCAAAAAATTTCTCTTTGCGAACGCAAAGTTCTTCCACAAAGGCACTGAACAAAAAATATAGGTGCAGTGTTTTAAATGGCAGACCGAGTATTATAGTATTTGAGCATATCTTGAGTTTTAGAGCTCCATTTGAGGTGATTTTCATGGCGTTGTTCTCGTCTCAACAAGTGGGTAAATATATAATCTTTATTTGATGTTTTCCCATAATTATTTTCGTTGGTTATTATTTTATCCGTGTTTGGATTGTTGAAATTGGGATTTTGAGCCCCAAAGTTGAGAAATGATAAATCCTTAATTTGAGGGTAAATTCATGGATGAAATTGTATGATTTTCTGGATATAGACTACATAAGTTATGACTAATATCTTTATTTGATAATTTTTCGGGCACGTGGGCCCGGGAGTTGACTTTGTTGGCTTTTCGAGCGGAGTTGAGAATTATTATAAATTGTTAAGTATTGAGTATTGGAGTATATTTTGATTATTTTGCACGTTGTTTGGATAGTTTCGGGTCGATGGGTATCGATTTGAGGTGGTAGAGAGACGTTGGAGCCGGTTATCAGATTTCGGGGTGAGGTACGTCTCCTGTCTAACCTTGTGAGGGGGAAATTTTCACGTAGGTATTAAATTTTTATGTAGTACTAGTTGTGGGTGCTACGTACGCACGAGGTGGAGAGAGACCGTACGTAGCTAAAATCATGTTTATGTCCGGATAGACTTTAGACTTCATCATGTAATATCTGAATTATTGAACTCAATTTGCTAGCTTAATTAATTGAATTCTTTAATTGAAATTGATTTGGGAATATATTAGACCGAGCTATATCACATTGAGTTGTTTGGCGAGATGTTTGAAAAACGGTAAAAGTCATATTTACTTTATGCTCCTGTACATGCGTTGTAAGCATATGACTTGTAATTCGATAAGTTTCTTCCTTTTCTGTGGATCAGGTCGAACGCCTCGGCAGTATATTGAGATGCATCTTTGGTTCGCGCTGCTCGACCCTCGGCAGTGTACACAACACTCTGGATCGGGTCGTACGACCTAGGCATAATCATCTGCAATATCGCTGGGAGTACGAGTGTTCATAAGATTTTTCGTTGATTAAGACCTGACATTTAATGATATTCCTTATCTGTTGGAGATAACACTTGATATTTCTTATCTATTGCGATAGTATATGAGATTTTGAGAAATTCACATTGTCACGAATGTTGGAGGATCTTTGCTAGTTACAGTCCTTACTTCATTATTGTTGATGTGTTCCATATTCATTTATAATTTAATACATGTTGATTTATTGGACCACTAGTAAGTGTCAATATCAACCTCTCGTCACTACTCCTTCGGATTAGGCTAGATACTTACTAGGTACGCGTTGATTTACGTACTCATGCTACACTTCTGCACTTGTTGTGCAGGTACATATTTCCGGTGGCCATTTCGGCGCAAAAGGCGCAGCTATTGCGGGGACTTTATAGTGACTGCATCCCATGTTATAATCTGCAGCATACGAAGTCTCCTTCATATTCATTTATGTTATCCGATCTATTTTATATTTCAGACACATATTGTATTAGTATCGTATTTCTTATTAGTTGCTCATTCACTTGTGACACGGGGCTTTGGAATATTCTAGTTGATGTTAATGGTTTTGCTTTAATATTGTTACCTTTTTATTTTATATCTTACTAATATTGTACGTATCCATAATTTCAAATGCATTAAATTTTTTATTTAATAAAAATTGTGATATCAAGAGTAATAAAATGATAATTATTTAGATGGTTCACCGTTGGCTTGCCTAATAGCGACGTTAGGCGTTATCACGGTCTATAGTAGATTTTGGATCGTGACGTAATATATATACATTAAAAAAAAAAAATTAACCTTATATATGCATTGTAATTTTTGGTGAGGGGCTTCGGACATAGTATTTTACAAGAGAAGAAAAAACACTGAATTTGTATTAGCTAGAAATGCACTATAAATCCTTTTCTTTATCTTGTTTTTCCATCCCTTTCCACTCGACATAACATAGGTTTGTATTTTTCCTTCTTTTTTATCATCTTTTTGGATTGATTTGACTTATCCGGAAGCTAACATAAAGTTGTTGGACTTGTGTATAGTTTCTTTGAAATGGTCCCAAAGAAAAGCTAATAACATCCACAAATTCCGCCATGGCCAATGGCCGTCCATTGTAATGCTATTTGCTGGCAAAGTTGTCGTTGCCACGTTTTGAATTTCTTACATTACCAGAAATAAAGTCTTCCTGCCAAACTTAGGAGGTAGGAACCCTTAACAAACTTTCATAGTTGAATATAAGATAATTTCAACGAGTAATATGAAAATAAATAATAATAATAATAATAATATATACTGTCTTTATACCAAAAAGAAGAAACCAAAGAGAATGAACAACAACTTCTTCCAAAAATATATCCAGACTGTCAACATTATCGTGCTAGAATCTATCTTGGATGCAAGAATAAGTCATCTAACAAAAAATAATAAAAATTCTCCGCCTCTATTCAATTTTTATTTTTATTTTTTCCCTTAATTTCGTATTCAATCAAATACCACCATATACATTAGGACGGAGGAAGTACAAATTTCAAGCTTTGGCGATCCCAACCAAGTAACTTTTTCTTGGTTGAGATAGTTTTGGTTCTTTTCTCTTCCATTCTACTTCTCTTTTATGCCCCCAAAAAAAAAAAAATTTAATGGTTTCTTATAGTAACATGAATAATTATTAGGTAAAAAAAATTGTAAGAAGTTAGTGGAGTAGCGTAAAGACCGTTGAGGGACATTGGATTATTGGGAAAATTGGCCAGAAAATGACTTATTTATATTTTGTGAAGGTGTTAAGGTTCGACATATTCTATTTGCATTTGACAAATTATACTTTCAACAAGTGAAAAATAAAATAATAAATGTTTTATTTGACATACTCCAATAAATCGAGTCTTCTCTTCTCTATGTAACACATAAAAGATTAGAAACGAGGACAGTCAATAAATGATAAATTAAAAACATTACTATCTGTGATTATATATTAACTTGATTTTAACTTTTCCATCTCGTCTCCTATGCAACATGATATGTTTCTTTGTTTTTACGAGAATTAGGACAACATAATATCTTCGATTTTAAAATAGAAAGTGACACTAACAAATAGTAGCAGTGACATTTAAGTTTGTGCATTTTACAATTAACTAAAAGTTAAGAAGCTCAATTTCTCTTGCGCGTGCGTATATATATAAAGAAAGTGACACTAACAACTATTAGTGACCTTTAAGTTTGTGCATTTTATAATTAACTACTCCCTGCGGTTCACAATAAGTGACCAGTTTCCTTTTTTATTTTGGTTCACAATAAGTGTCCAGTTATGTAATCAAGAAAGAATTCAATTTGTTTTTACAAAATAACCCCTATGTACATATCCCTAAAAAGTTTTCTTACTCCTCACATTAAATATTTAATTAGGGGTAGTTTAATCATAGTAGGTATTTTTGTATAGAATTTAGTATTTTCTTAATGAGCGTGTTAAAAGAAAATTGGTCATTTATTGTGAACCGGAAGGAGTAAAAGTTAAGAAGCTCAATTTCTCTTGCGCGCGCATATATATAGAGAAAGTGACACTAACAAATATTAATGACCTTTAAGTTTGTGCATTTTACAATTAACTAAAAGTTAAGAAGCTCAATTTCTCTTGTGCGCGCATATATATACACTAAGTATATTGAAAGTGCGCATTATATTTGAATCAGATTAATTATTTCACGAACATACTAAAGTGAGAATGTACATTAAGTAATAATTATGATTCGTGATATAAAAAAATGTGAAGACATGCACCATATATTAATTGAGTTAATATAAATATTTGATGCAGATAATTCTTTTGCCAAAACCGTATACATTTGAACACTGTTAAGCTGAAACTAGAGTCTTGAAGAGTGTCGTGGACGGCATATAGAATTTCTATTTTTAGTATTTTTTCTATTTTTTTATTTGTAAAATATCAATAGTAAATATGTTGCAAATACAAAAAAGGAAAGAAGTGAACACCGCAAAAAGGAGGATGTCGTTATACTCTGTATGGCCATGAAATATACTTCATTATTGTCGTGCAAATTATTGTTTGTTCTACAATTTGATCCACTATTTCAACATCAGTTTGAAAAAGAGTTGAAATTGAAAATTGGTCTGTCAAAATAAAGTTTTTGGATAAAATTCTGATTATTTTAATAATTTATTAAGTCTTTGGTTAATATTCGTACTATGAAAATCTTATGATAAGGTTAATATCAAAGCCTTGAGCCCAGAAAAGTGCTTAAATAGATATTAAAGAATAATTTGAAATCAAGTTATGCTAGCTGAATTTGGTCAATTGTAGAAAAACAGCTTAATTTTGCTCCAGCACGCGATCGCCGCGTGATCATTTGTAGGTATAAATTTTAGATTTCGGGAAAGATTTTTATGTTAGGATTTTGAGCATTGGATCTTCTCCAACCAAGCAAATATGATGTTTAGCTAACTCCTACAATCAAAGGCGAGTAATTATTGGATAAGCGCATAGATTTTCGATATTTAATCATGATCCTAACATCAAATCACTTGGTAAATCCCTAGATTTCAAGAAACATCTTCAAGAACTCAAAAGAGGGAAAACTTAGGATTTTATGAAAACTACGCGAGGTTGATGAGAGAAAATTTAGACAGTTATTTCGAGGTAAATATAATTTACAATTCCTTAAGTCAAAGGACCGACAAAGAAATGTTGAATAAGAAAATTTGTTTGATAAGAACGTGCTTGCATAATATTCTTAAGTGTAAATATTCAGATTGTTATTCGAAAACTCTTTTTTTTTTGTAAGAAAGGTAATATTTTATATATTAAATAGTAGCATATGGTGCGCAGGTTGCATATTAGTGCTATATATAATAGTTCTACTACAAGCCATACTAATATTATTACTAACTATATCTCCTGTAGTTGAGATATTTTCCTGTGGACAGGTCTGCGATATGGTGCGCAAAAAAGATTGGCCATGTTTGTCCTCCGTCCAAGTTTGTACTGCAAAAGTTGGTGGATCATCAAAAACTCTTAGTTGAAAGCTTCCCCTCAAAAAACTCCCTGCACTGACTAGATTGTCAGCTAATCTATTCTGTTCCATGTATACATGGTTAACTAGTGGATCATGTAGCTGGTGGAGTAGGTGCCTGCAATCATATACAAGTTTAGCCAAGTGACAATTATCAATATGTAATATTGTGAGGACCTCCGTTGTGTCTATTTCCACTTGAATTGGCATGAGGTTATTATTCTTAGCTAAAATAAGGCCCTGGAGAAGTGCATATAATTCAGTTGTCCAAGTAGATTGTTTAAATATTTGCCTATAAACCCTTTTATCCAGTCTCCCTTGTGATTCCTGATGATACCTCCTATTTCATTTGTAGGGGAGCAATTACTAGCACCATCAGTGTTAAGTTTGTATATATATTAGGTTTTGGAGGAATCCATTTTAAAGAAATTGTAAATTGTAGCTTAGGTGTCTTTACTGGGTTTGCCAAATAGCGAAATTCAGTGGCTAGTTGGACCGTGGTGTTAAGGCTTGGACAAGTGTTGGTATTTTGATATAAATTCTTATTTTTATTATTCCAAATGGTCCAAAGACTTAAAGCGAAGAAAGTCCTGGGATTGACCTTGTTAGGAAAGTGTTTGTAAGGGTGGTATATGAGATTTTTAAGCCACGTTTTAGGATTGGCCGTGTCTATAATTGTGCTGATGAAATTAGTAAGACCTATATTAAGCCAATATATTTGGGCCTTGTGGCAATGTAAAAAGATGTGCTGACTAGATTCTTCCTCTTGATGACAAATAGTACACGTATTATTGTTTATGACCTTGTGTGTGTAGTTGCTGTAATGTAGGTAGTCTATTATGACTGAGTAACCAAGATGTTGATATATTGTGTTTACACTGAATTGTCCATTACTAGTTAAGCCTCAGTAGATACGATCATACTTATTGTTGAAGGTGGAGATATATTGAGTATTAATTAGATCTTGTATGTTGTTGGGTAATTCAAATGGAAGGAGTGACCAATTCCAGCCTGCAGGTGTGTAGATTTTATTAATTGAAATGTCTTGTATTTCTCTATTTAAAGAGCCGTTGATGAGAGATCTTACAGTTATTCCATGGTTAATCCACTTATCCGTCCAGAATTTATTGTGTTCACCTGTGTCTATATGCCATTTCAAATCTAACTGACAGTAATTCATACGTCATGTAGCTGAAGAATATGTAGACGAATTTTTGTGTAAGTATTTATTAATAGGACTTTGGCCCATAGAATATTTGGAGAATGGAAAAGTCTCCATGCTAAGCCTGCTAATAAGGAGCTATTTTTTTGTTTGAGATCTTGGATGCCTAGGCCCCCATCCTTGATAGGTTGAGTTATTTTTTTCCCATTTTATTAGGTGTAATTTACGTTTAGAAGGTGTAGTACCCCATAGAAATTTTTTTTGACATAGTTCTATCTTTTTTATTATTGTTGAAGGAATTTTTATGTACTGCATAACATGATTTTGTAGATTATTAAGAGTAGACTTAATAAGAGTCGTTCTTCCTACCAAAATTAGAAAAAATTTCTTCCATCCTGCCAACCTGGATGTGAAGTTGTCAAGGATAAATTGGAAGTCATTTTCCTTAGGTCTTGTACGAAAGATTGGGTAACCTAGGTATTTTTCAAAGTTTGATCCTTCATCTATTTGGAAACAGTTTAGAACTAGATTCTTGTCTTGCATTGAGCAATTATTTGAAAAGAAAATCTTTGATTTAGCAAAGTTTATTTTTTGCCCAGAGATACTAGTGAAAAGATTTAATACGTCTACAATAACATGACAGTTATTTTGGATAACAGCAGTACGTCATCAACGAAAAATAGGTGTGACAATTTAGGACCTGATCTAGATAAACTAATAGGTAGCCATTGTATGCAGTCAACTGACAGATTTATATTTCTAGATAGCATTTTCATACAAAGAATAAAAATATATGGGGATAGTGGATCTCCTTGCCTAATGCCCCGAGTAGGTGTAAAGTAAGGAGTTCGTGACCCATTTATTAGGATTGAGGTAGTTGTAGTAGTGATGCAACACATTATTAGGTTTATTATGCTATTAGAAAATCCAAAATAGACCAAAGTATGTCTAATAAAAGACCATTCTAGTCTATCAAAGGCCTTTCCTAAGTCCAATTTCAGCAGCATATGACCCTTTTTACCCTTTATTTGATTAAAATTATTTAATCTTGCACTATGATAGCATTGTTGGATGTCCTCTTACCTTGTTGGAAGCTAGTTTGTGTTGGCCCTATGATTAATGGTAAAATTGGTTTAAGTCTATTGACCAGTATTTTAGTAATTAATTTATACGTAGTGTTACATAGGTTAATAGGCCTATATTGTTGAATAGTTTGAGGATGCTTTAGCTTAGGTATTAAGCAAATATAGGTTTGATTCAGTAACGGTGGAATAGTCTGGAAATTGAACGTATCATGGCAAACGTTTTTATCTTGTTACCAAGCACATGCCAATATTTTTGATAAAAGTAGGGGTGTAATCCGTCCGGCCCTGGAGCTTTGTAAGGTTGAAAGCTATTCAGGGCAGCAGTAATTTCACTATTCCTAAGGGGTTCAATTAGTGTAGTTTGTAATTGTGGATTGATAGGGCATGCATTATCATTTTTGTTGGATATAGTGGAGTAACTGTGTTCCGTAGTAAATATATTAGTATAGAAACTTTTGATGATATTTTGAATATCCATTTGATCATGGCACCAGTTGCCCACAGTGTCCTTTAAAGAGATTATTCTATTTTTCATTCGTCTATGAAGAGTGGACATATGGTAAAATTTGGTATTTGCATCACCATAATTAAGACAATTAATCCTAGACTTGAGCTTCCAAAAGTATTCTTCCAACCTAAGAATATTAGTAAACTCATATGAAAGTTGTACTTCTAGGTTTTGGAGATAGATACTATGTGGATAGTTATTTAAGGATTGGATACCAGCTAATCTAGCTAGTAATATTCTTTTACGCACAAATATATTACCAAAAACTTTCCTATTCCATTCCGTTGCTACTTCCTTGAAGTTGTGTGTAGTGTGTACCAAATTGTGATCCTGTGACCAAGTTTGGTGGACTAGTTGGTGAAATTGTGGGTGTGAAACCCACATAGGTTCAAACCTAAATATTTTCACAGGGATATTAATATGAGCTTCTAATGTTAAGAGTGATTGGCAGTGATCAGAGTAAGTTCTAGGCAAATGCTATACTTTAGACTCCGGGTACATATTAATACATTCATAGTCTGCCAAAAAACGATCAAATCTTTCTAAAATTTTATGACCCATTTTGCGTTTATTGGACCAGGTGAATGGACTGCCTTTGTGACCTAGGTCGACTAAGTTACATTAATTAATACATCTAGCAAAGTTATCTATTCTATTAGTTCTGGCAAGTAAACCACCAAATTTTTCATGTGAGTATAAAATTTCATTAAAATCCCCGCCCATTAACCAAGGCATATGATAATTATCATGCATGTACATTAAGTTATCCCAAAGTTGTGAACGTAAAGACGGATTTGAACTAGCATAGATGGCAGAAAATAAGCATTTTGGTTTAGTTGGACATACCTGGATGATGCAGTGTATCTCCTGCTCAGTCATCATAAGCTCCTTCACTGTGATGTTTTTTTCATTCCATAAAGCCACTAGCCCCCCTATTAAACCATTAGCAGAAACCTGGGCCATATTGGAGAAATTGAAAGCTTCACCAAGTCTAGTATGATCATGCATGTATGTTTCTAGTAGGATAGCAAGTACTAGCGTGTGGTTATACAACAAGGACCTAAAGTGACGCCTAAATTCCGGATTATGAGAGCCCCTACAATTCCAAACTAGTATATTTATTATTTTTATTATGGGGACAGTAGGAGGAGAACTAGGATTCAACTGATCTTCTTCCTGTTGTGGCATGACCTCTGGACTCTCCACTGGTGGTAGGACTGGGGGGAGGGTCGAAACTATCACCATCGAGTATTTGCTGGCCTCTCGATTGGTATTTACTCTGAAGTTGAGACTGCACTTTATCATCTCCGGAGGACACTTGAGGATGAACTTTTTTTCGTACTGCTCCTTTAGGTTGTAGAGATGAATGTTTTTCAACCATAGAAATTCTATGCTTGTCTCCCTGAGTTTTGCCAAAATCTGAGCAAGCTCCTGCCTTGTATCCAGGTCTAGTTCTCGTGGAGATTGAGGTGGTATTGATGTTGGACTGTTTGGTGGAGTTAGTGGTTCCAGTGGGCTACCCGGGGTCGAGTGTGGAGATAAGGGGTTGAAAGAATTTATGTTCTGGAACCAGGGGGAATATATTTGCCCCATGTGATGTGGGGGATAAAAAGGGAGTAGATTGGATGTTGGGAGTAGTGCTGGATGAGGAGTTTGCATGGGAAGAGACCACTACGGAGGATTTGAGGTCGATGGGTGGTACTCCATTAGGTATGGTTGCTGTGTCGTGTACCACTGATTTTGGGACACAGCTTCCATCCCCAGCCTCATACCCTCCGTTACAATCTCCGCTAGATGAGATGGGTTCTGCATGAGTAGGATAACTTCCTACCCGTTGATTTCCATCATAAACACTAGAGCATAACCTTGTAACCCCATCTCGAGCCATGATTGTAGTGGAAGATCCATCGTCTCTGATTGAGATGTATAAACTAGGGGAGTGTTCACTCGTGGGATTGGAGGTCCATGCATGCTCAGTCGTGGGAGGTGAAAAAACTGATTGTTGTCCATGTTCCTGCGTGTATTGTTGTTTGCATGTGGTGTCAAGGTTAGACGCTGCATGTTTTTGTGTATAGTACTGGGAGATTGTGTTGTGGCTTTCAAGCGTGTGTAAGGAAGAGTTAGTACTTGATGCATGTGTAGTTAAGGTAGCAACTTGTTTAGGTACTATCATTATTGTATTGGGTGTTTGAGAGTCACATGGAGTATAATCATTAGACTTACATAGGGAATTGGTTGGGCTAGAGGGAGTGTAGGTCACTGTAGCATGCAAATTGGTTTTGCTGCTTCTAATGTGTAATGCATTAGGTATAGTTGAGGCATGTGATATAGTGGGATTGGGCAAACTAGAATGGCTATTGATATTCAAAGCCTCTTGGCCTGACTTAACTGGTTGAGGTATCATGTGAGGGAGTATTGGCGTGGGAGTAGATTGAAGACCTAAGTTGTGAGTGTGATTTGATGTATGGGTATAGGTGGTAATGAATAAGTTGTGTTGTAGGGGGGTGGCATTGGTATCTATCCCTTTTGTGTACTGTTTGGGAATTTTGTCCTTAACGAGGTCGGATAGGCAGGGCTCAATATGGGTGGTAATATTTGGGTTGGGTCTTTGTGCTTGGGCCAGTTGAGATTGAGTGTTAATACTCGTATCTAGGGTCCTAAGAATATATAATTTATTTTGAGGAGGTGTATTACGACTAATAGATTTTTCACTGTCCATTTGCATTATTTGGGCTTGAAGTGGCCCATTAGACTTGGTGTTGTTACCCTTGTCCAGTAGTCCCTTTCTTGCCGCCTCCTTAGCCGTCTCAGAAAACCCTGCCTGTGTTGCTCTTTTTCCTTTCCCTCGTGTACTAGGTTTCTTCATAAACTGAATAGTTTTCCAATTGGAATTTGTCTCCTCATCACTCAGTGATATGCTTGTGAAGTTGGCGTCATCTTTTTATTTTGGAAGCTGTGGTGATACAAAGGAACATGTAGTTGGTGCATGTCCAAAACGACCACACAGTGTGCATAATATATTCAACCCTTCATAGACAATAACTTTTTTATGATGCCCTAGAAGAAGATGAGGTTTTAGGGGTTGTTCTAGTGCAACTTCAATGCATATCCTAGCGTATCTTCCTCTTACTGTGGAAGATGTACAAGAATCCACCTTAAGCAACCTGCCTAACTTTGAAATAGTCCTTTGTAATATATGTTCATCAGAAAACTCAGTTGGTAATTCCGGTAATCCCACCCATTTGGCGGAGTATGTGAGCTGTGTTAAGGATGCTATAAACTTTGGCTCCCATTGCCTAACAGACAGAAAATGGTTGAATACAAACCAAGGGCCTCCGTCTAGGGCTTTAATCATATTCTCTTCTTCATGAAATTTTATAAGATAGAAATCGGAACCTAAGTCCGTAAGTACCAGTTTTTCCGTAGGGTGCCAAAGTGATATTAATTCAGCTTGAAGTAATTGATGAATAATCCTACGTCCAAATACCTTCACTATAACATAGTTAAGCCAATGTATGTATAACCGACATTTATCTTTCTTGGTAATGGGAATAAAGATGTCATCATATTGACCACTATAAAGGCTTTCGTCTTCCAGGTTGAGACTCTGGCTGGCCAGAGTTTGGGCAGATATAGTGGTGATAATATCATCCTGGACCAAGGTTTGTAAAAAGGATTTGGTTTTGGAGGCAGGCTCTTTTTCATCTAATTGCATGTGACTAATATTGGGCGGCTCCTTATTTGCATCTTGGAGAAGACTATTAGGGTCTTGGCGATTATTCATTAGGATAGTGTCTGAAGAAAGATTATGTAGTTTGCTAAGGTTTGAGAAGATTGTTTAGTTTTCTAGGATTGTAGAGAGAAGGAAGAGAATATTTTCGTTGAAAATTTGTGAAAATGAAAGGGAGAAGTTATAGATTTGGTCCCTATTCAAAAACTCTTGATTCACTTAGATGCTATAAATATATCATTAGTTCATGATTAAAAAAAATTACAAAAATTAAATTTTCTTGCTTGATTAGTCAGCTAGCTCAGAATCTCAGAAATAATTGAATCACTTGTTTAATTTTCTTGTTGTTATGTTATTATTTGCATTTATTTAGATTCGACTTAGACTAGATATATGTGATCATATGTGTTTTGGGAGAGGTAGTCAGTCTCCCCAAGTGTGAGAAATGTGATGGCCAGAGCTAGCTACTTCACACTTGCAGGTGTTATACGTACGTCTTCAATATTGTGTTTAGAAGAGGTGGCTAACCACCCCAATTGTAAAAGTCATCGGGCTCGGGAAATGGCTCAGCCATTTTTATATTTTCGGGTACCATTGTTTGTTTAATATATGTTTGGGAGAAATGGTCAATCTTCCTGAGTATATAAATTGGACCAGCCATCCTCACATGCGCAGCCACAATTGTTTGTTAGATAAAGTTTTCAGAAACTTAGATTTTATGTTATATTTCACCTTTCATATTCTATCGTTAACTCATTAAATTATTTAAGTTATGTTTATTGCATCCTTATTATAATATTTAGTCCAGAAAAGTATTGTCTTACAATTAAGGGGTGGTAAATAAGATTTACTGGGTATCCTTGGAGATACAAAATCCATTTGTGCGTTGAGTGCACAAGTGACAAAATCCGAGGGAATGCACCAAAATTTCATGTACTCAAATAAATAGAGGCTCATGTGTATTGGTAAAAAAGAGTTTCACACGTAAGCCAGCTTTTGACAACTCAGCCAGTCATGTGGACACAGGAAAACGCAATAGCTGGATGTGATTTTTTGAAGAGGTACGATACAAAGAGGCACGGTTCAGTAAAGCTACGAACTTATCAGCCACGAGAAACTCAACTTGATCAAAACGGGAGAGAGGCACGGTCAGAATGAATCTAGATAAAGCTACGATAGATTCAAGGACCCACAATTGATTACTCGAACATTATGTAACTGAACCCCAATTACCGTTATCCTTTGTAACGCCTCATTAATGTCATAATTAGTCATTAATGAGTAACCATAGCAAGAGTCGTACGTTATAAGAATCTCCTATATAAGGGAGGGGAATACAGCTTGTAAAGNGGGTCTAATCCTTTAGTTAAACAGATTGGTTCTGTTACCGTGAATCTGATAATCTTTGTTTACTTTTTAAATGATATCCTCTGAATTATGTCAAATCCCAACGAAAACAACTAGCAAAGAAGTGGAACCCCAGTTCTATCGCCTTCAGGAACCCCACGTGGTTCGAGGGAACAATCCTCATAAAGATCCAATAACAACAATGGTGATAATGATCAAACTGTGGAACAAGATCATGTAAAGCAAATGATTGCAGAGTATGTGAGCCAAGCTTTGCAAGAATTAGTGAGAGGATTACTGATACGTGGCTAGAATTCATGGTTTAACAAGTTATATGCCTTACATTTTATGTGCGTTAATGATAAAAATACACTTTTTATGTGCATAATGAAGTCTATTTCATGTGTAGGTGCATTAGAGATGGAAACCGAGCTAAATGGATGCATGAACATCGAAATACGCTCAAGAGTCGAAAAGGAGTGACCCGGGCTATACCCGAGCATTTTGGCCTTAAAGCCAGGCCAACCCGGGTGTTAGTGGGGCGTTTGGCCCCTAAAGCCAAGGTCAGCCTGGCGTTAGTGGGGCGTTAGAGCCCTAAATCCAGGTCTCCCCTGGCTTTAAGGGGCGTTTGAGCCCAAACGCCTGGGTCCCGAGGTCCGGTCAATTCCGAGTTTAAAGAGTT
>MDKI01201382.1:0-12570 GCA_005239505.1 Nicotiana paniculata
TATATATATATATATATATATATATATATATATATATATATATATATATATATATAAATTATAATAACACTAAAATTTAAATAAGTCATAAAATAAAACTTTTAATAATATAAATTATCCATAAAGCAAATGTTCTACCTCAAATGCATAAGTTTAATACATTTCAAGAGAGTAATTAGTTTCAAAAAGGTTGTTAACAAAAGATTCCTATAGAACATTCATCTATAGCAATTCAAAATTCATCTCAAGTACGGTCTAGTTCTTCACTTTTATCATCTTCTTCGATTTATTGATTTACTCCACCTACAAAAGAGGATAAATAAAGTCATTACTCTTGAAGATAAACTAAGCCATAGCTCGAAAGAAAAACAAGTACATCACCCCACCGTCATTGAAAATATCATTACCAAGAGCTCTATCATGAAAAACTTTTGGAAATTAACAAGCTGAATTAACAGTTGTGCCTCCGTATCAAAATTAGGATCATTTAGCAAGTATCACCAAACTCAACAGAATAAAACTTCCAAGAACAGAACTCACTATAACCCAAACATTTCTCTTCTTAGAACCTGGTTTTGAAGCCACATAATTAACCATTTTCATAATCTGAACACCATTCAGAATGGCATTCTTCCTCATAGTACTACTTAGGTTAGAAGGATCAACACTTACTTGCACAACGCCTGAACTGCCTAAGTACACCACAAAATCTATGTAATACGGTGTAGCAAGCTCACAGAATGTAATGGAAGACAAATCAAGGTCTTTATACGCTGTGAAACCGTTGAGATATACATTAAAAGTACAACTGGCCAGGCGCCATACTAACAATGTCACAGAAATGCAAACGAACAAAGTGCGATGCATTTCCAGTATCCACAGGAAAGTTCCATGTGATATTGAATATGAAATCTGTAGTTACATTCTCCCAATTCATCAAAATCCTCATTTTCCACCTCATCATCATCCTCACCATTTGAAGGAGAACCAATGTACATTGTCCAACCTGATTCACTGCTGTTACATTCTTCTACTTGTCCAAATAATTTTGAAGAGTCCATTTCTAATGCCAAAAGCAGAACACTAAAAAGTAAAATAAAAAAGGATGATAAAATACAAAGAATTAAGAGTCATGCATTAATTAGAGTGGAGTTGGTAATGCTGAAAAAGGCAAAGGAATGTATATGAAATACACTTGTTAATAACATATGCTTTTTATCTGTACAGACCAATACAGTTCTTCCACACAAAGAAAGAACATACCTAATCTTATACTTTTGAAAGAAACAACACAAAAGATATCACTATCAAGTGCCAACAAGGCAATCAACAACACAAAGGATATCACTATCAAGTGCCAAGTACCACAAGGCACAAGCCATACATTTTGCAACTATTCCAAATGTTAGGTATTCTCTTTTCATTTCTTTCATTGCGTGACTAAGTACCATAGGCAAAGTAAAAAAAACTATTTAGGCTTTGCGAGAGAGAGAAGTGGTAGAAGAAAAAGTACAAGAAAAGAGGAGAAGAAGAAATAGAAGAAGATGTATAATATTTAGTAAGTACTGACCTTGATTGTTACTACTGGCAAATGGTCGATTGTTTAGTTGAACACAAACTTGGTGTGCAGGGGAAGCTTCTACGAACCTTAGCATGTCAGCATCAAGTCGCAATTCTGGGTTCAGACGCTGAAGTCGTGCGACGACGTTCATTGTAATATGTTGGTCCATAGCATCCTTTTGTTCGTTCAACTTCTCCAACATTCTTTGTTGCATCCTCTTTTCCATTTCCTCTATTTTCTGTTGCATCCTCCCATCAGTAGAATCAGAAGAAGATACAAGATTCCCTATTTTTCCTTTTAAGACAGTCTTGGTAACCCCCCTCGTCCATACAATCTCACGCAACCTGGATGATCAGGTCCCATGACTGATGCAAAAACGTCAACTGAATGACTGCCATCTTGAGTTTCTTGAGTTGATTGTAGTCTCTCTATTTCAGCCTACAAACCATAGAGAAAAGAGTTTAAGTAAATAAAATTGAATTATTAATTAAGAACAAATAAATAATCGCGAAAAACTTTAAATTAGAAATTTCTTACAATTTTACTCATCGTATTGTCATATGAGCTTTTGTATACTCGGTCAAGTTTTCTTTTCTTTTAGCCACAAAGATATCCTTACTTGATAGAGTATCAGAAGTATCAGACATTTCCTTCTTTTTCGCCTGGTTACGTGAAAACTAGTATAAGAATCTTTCCATGTAAAGTTAGCAAAGTTCTTAATTAAAAAAGAAAAACAAAAAGAAGAAAGGGAAACATCAAACCTCGAGAATTAGAGCAAAAGGTGTTCTTCCGGCAGTGTGCGGACACTTCAACTTATTTCGATTCATTGTATTGTTTCAGACATTTTCTGCAAATAAACGAGTCAACCAAATAGCAACTTATTTCGAAAAAATGCTTCTACGTCTACCAAACAGCGGAGCTTGGATAAATGATTCATTCTATTATCAAAACAATGCTTCTATGTCTTGCAAATATATGTTCAAAACAAGGTCAAACAAAGTGCTATGCACGAGCTACATGAAATCCTACTTAATGAAACAAGAATGAATGTAATTACCTTGTGAGGATCAGAGTTCCAATAGTTAAGAAGCTCCTTAAAGTGATATTCCGGAACATCTACTGGCCTATTCTCCATTCGAAGCTCATCATTCTCATAGGCTTCAAAGTGTTTTCTCTTCAATTGATTCTTATACTTTCTCCAAGCAGTACATATTGATTCAAAAACCCATGTTTTCGCCTCGTCAGGAATGTCATATTTTTCCTACAAATTTAGTTTAATTGGGTTAGTGTACAAATAATAAATATCATCCATGTTTATTGAATATTGGGAACTTCATACCTTGATGTATTTCCACATATCATCTTTTGTGTTTAACTTCCTCCAATTAAATACATTAAGAGGACAAAAAGTTTCACTCTTTCCCAATGTGTCGAGGAAGCTACCCAAGTCTTTTACAACCTCTTTAGTAGGACCAATGGGTTGATTATACGCATTTAGAATGATTATCTTACGCTCTTTTCTACCATGAACCTTTGGCATTTGAGCCAATAAATTGAAAAAAAATAGAGCACAAGCATAAAACAGGGCAGAACAGATTCGAACAAGCTTGTTTCATATGGATTAAGATTGGAAGCATCCATTAGTAAAACTTGGAGCTAAGCTAGTAGATTAAGCAATTAAGCATAGCAAGAGAATGGACGAGACATGTGATGAGAAGTGTTGCTGCACAACACTAAGCAATTGTTCCTTTGTCGAGACATGTGATGAGAAGTGCCTGCACATATGCAAAACCTGTTACTAACTTGAACTGACATGTTTCCTTGATCACTGAAATCCGTGCTGGTGGAAACTTACAAGGTTGATGTTTTGCCAGTATCTCCAAAGTAAACCAGTTCCTAGTTTTGCCAAGTTCAATCTATGATAGTCCAAATGAAACCAATTAACTTAAAAAGTATGACACTACTCCTCAATTTCATCTATTAGTCTTTCAAATCATAAAATGGAGACATCCCTATTCTTTCTAGTACTACACTCAGTAACACTAGAGAGGAAAATAGACAAAAATCCATAGAACAACAGCCATTTGAAAAGGAAATCAAAACAAATCAGAGGAAAAAGGAAATAAATTACGAAGCAACAGCCATTTGATGTTTTGTACATAACAAGTATTTACTTCCATAACTTTTACTTTTTTGCTCAACTAATATGTTTTCTTAATCTAGCTTTAAATCAACCCTGATTATAAGCTTTCAATTTCACTTTCAACAAGTAAAACTATTCATAAACCTGGTAAGCGAAAAAAAGTACTGTGCCCATGATCAAATATTAATTAATTCAATATTGGAATATGTAGACTTTACTAACCGAGAAATTATCATCTTCAAGATTTCATATACTGTACATGTACATATATCAGTTTTTCTTTAAATTTAAGTGTAACTCATTAGCTTCAGTACTGATTCACTCTATGGGTTCACATGATTCGAACTTCTAACCTACTGATTGGACATAGAGACGTCTCGTCAACTTATTAAGCCGACCTATCTCATCTATCGCGCGCATAATTGTACTTAAACTAGAGATTACAGTAATGTTGATATGAAGTAAAACTTAGTTCTAAAATTAATACTTAAAAAGTTAAATTAGTGATTCAATTGTTGCCATGTTTAAAGGAATTTTTCCGAGCAGTAGCAAGAATATTCTTGTCTGCTACAATAAAATGAGCCATTCCAGCACTTAATCCTTAGGCAAACACTTCTTTCAAACACTCAACTGGTGGAAATCTTAGCAATACCACTGCTTTGGCTACAGAATTTTAAAGCCTTCAACCCAGAAATATAAACAAAAACAAATTAAAAAAACCAACCAAGAAATTTAAAAAAAACTCAAGTTGAGCTGCTAAAACCAACCCAGAAATATAAAGAAAAAAATTTAAAAAGCTGCTAAAAATTAAAAAAAACTGCTATGAATATATTTACCGATTAGATGTGGAGAAACTCTAATGTGGAGAAACTCTAAAGGATTAGCACTCCGCCTCCGGTGCTGCCGATTATGGAGGAGTTGTTGAGCCTGGAGGCGATTTTCGATTGTCGTAACATAATATATTTTCGATTATGGACGAGCCTAGAGGAGACTCTCGATTTTTCGGAGCCAGGTAATTTCCGATGCTTTTTCGGAGCCTGGAAACTCGATCGATATACTCAAAATTTCAGATGAAACTACGGAGGAGGAGCATGGTAATTGCCGATGAAACTAATCGGAGGAACCTCATAATTTCCGATGTGAAAGAATTAGGGATTATTTCGGATGGAATTTGTATATTTTAGGGGTTTAGATAGATGTTATATATATTTTATTAAAAGTAGATATAAAACTAAAAACAAAAAAAAGATTGTGGGCCCCACTTTATTTTAGCGGGTACTAAAATTTTGGGAGAAATTAGGAGGGAACTAAAATGACCGTAACAATACATCCAACCGTTACCATAGATATACCTATTGCTACGGTTATATAAACCGTTGCCATATATGTATATAGGAACGGTTATTTAGACTATTGCAGCGGTTCAAGTGCTAAGTGTCCTGGTAGTCTCAAAAATTGTTTGTAACAGTTATAACCGTAACAATAGAACGCCTATTGGAACGGTTATAGAACTGTAGCAATAAAAAGCGTTGCCAGGCGTGTTGATTCGGAGGCGAAGCCACCTACTCTACAATCAATCCCCGTGGTCAATGAATTTCCCGATGTTTTACCAGATGAACTCCCAAGCCTTCCTCCTGAAAGGGAGATTGGGTTTAGCATTGATGTGTTGCCTGACACTCAACCCATATCTATTCCTCCATACAGGATAGCCCCGACAGAGTTGCGAGAGTTGAAAGCGTAGTTGAAGGACTTGCTGCATAAGGTCTTCATTAGGCCTAGAACTTCACTTTGGGGTGCGCCAGTCTTGTTCGTGCGGAAGAAAGACGAGTCGTTAAGGATGTGTATCGATTATCGATAGTTGAATAAGTTTACTATAAAGAACAAGTATCCACTTCCAATGATTGATGACCTTTTCGACCAACTCCAGGGTGCCTAGTATTTCTCCAAGATTGACTTACGTTCAGGGTATCATCAGGTGAGGGTTAAGGAGAAGGATATTCCAAAGACGGCCATCTGGACAAGATATGGGCACTTTGAGTTCTTGGTGATGTCGTTCGGGCTAACAAATACCCCAGCAGCTTTTATGGATCTCATGAATACTGTATTCAGGACCTATCTTGATGTGTTCATGATCGTATTCGTTGATGAAATTTTGGTGTATTCTCGTTCATAGGCGGAACATGCGGGCCACTTGTGGATAGTATTACAGACGCTTCAGGATCGTAAGTTATATGCTAAGCACTCCAAATATGAATTCTAGCTGAACTCAGTAGCATTCCTTGGCCATGTGATATCTGACGAGGGTATTAGTGTCAACACTCAAAAGATCGATGCAGTAAAGAATTGGCCGAGACCTATAACACCATTAGAAGACCGCAACTTCCTGGGGCTAGCAGGATATTATAGGTGATTTCTAGAAGGTTTTTCCTCTATATCAGCACCATTGACTAAGTTAACATCGAAAGATACTAAGTTCCAGTTGTCTAACGTTGTGAACGAAGTTTTCAGGAGCTAAAGAATCGATTGACATCCGCGCCAGTGCTCACTCTCCCAGAAGGAACAGAAGGTTATGTGGTATATTGTGATGCCTCAGGTATAGGTTTGGGGTGCGTATTGATGCAATGTCGGAAGGTGATTGCTTATGCATCAAGACAATTGAAGAAGCATGAAAAGAAATACCCGACCCATGATTTGGAATTGGCTGTAGTAATATATGCTTTGAAGATATGGCGGCACTAATTATACGGCGTCCATGTTGACATCTACATAGATAACAAGAGTTTGCAATACATCTTCAAGCAGAAGGAGTTGAATTTGTGGCAGCGTAGGTGTCTTGAGTTACTGAAATATTACGATGTCGAGATATTATACCACCCCAGTAAAGCCAATGTTGTGGCAGACGTTCTCAGTCGTAAGCCAATGGGAAGCTTAGTACACATTGAGGCAGGTAGACAGGGGTTGACTAAAGAGCTTCATCAGCTAGCCAATATGAGAATCAGATTGTTAGACTCTGCTGATGGAGGTGTTACTGTACATAATACATCAGAATTCTCTTTGGTAGTCGAGGTAAAAGCACGGCAATATGAAGATCCTACCTTAGTACGATTGAGAGAGAGCATTCAGCAGTATAAGAATATGGTTTTTGAGATCGCAGTAGATGGGGCACTAAGATACCAGGGCGGATTATGTGTGCCTAATGTGGCAGGGTTGTGAGAGAAGATTATGTTGAGATTCATCAATCCTGATATTCCATCCATCCCCGCTCGACAAAGATGTATCATTATGTTAAGGAGCAGTATTGGTGGGATAACATGAAGAAGTCTATTGCAGAATTTGTAGCCCAGTGTCCTAATTGTCAACAAGTAAAGATCGAATATCAGAAACCCAATGGATTGCTTAAGAATATAGAGATTTTGACCTGGAATTGGGAGGTGATTAATATGGACTTCATTATTGGATTACGTCGCTCTTATCATAAGTTTGACTCCATCTGGGTGATAGTTGATTGACTTACAAAATGTGCCCATTTTCTGCCAGTTAAGACAACTTACACGGCTGAAGATTATGTGAGTTGTATATCAAGGAGATTGTTAGGCTTCATGGTGTGCTGGTACATATTATATCAGACCGAGGAGCTTAATTTGCGGCTAACTTTTGGAGGTTTTTTCAGAAGGGTTTAGGCACACAAGTGAATCTCAACACTGCATTCCATCCACAGACTGACGGACAAGCTGAACGTACCATTCAGACACTTAAAGATATGTTACGAGCATGTGTTCTAGATTTCAAGGGGAATAGGGATGACCATCTTCCACTCATAGAATTCACCTACAATAATAGCTACCATTCCAGTATTAAAATTGGCCCCGTACGAGGCACTATAAGGAAGGAAATGTAGATCACCACTTGGATGGTTCGAAGCCGGTGAAACAGAATTATATGGGCCAACCAAGCCACTGATAAGGTGAAAGTGACACAAGAGCGACTAAGGATGGTGCAAAGCAGTATTCCGATGTCCGAAGTCGTGATCTGGAGTTTGAGGTTGGTGATTGGGTTTTCCTGATGATCTCGCCGATGAAGGGTGTTATGCATTTTGGGAAAAAAGGTAAGCTGAGTTTGCGGTATATCGGTCCGTACAAAATTATTCGACGAATTGGAGAGGATGCTTATGAGTTAGAATTCCCATTTGAATTGGAATTTGTCCACCCGATATTCCATCTATCTATGTTTAGGAAATGTATTGGAGACCCTTATTAGGCCTTCCCTGTCAAAGATGTACAAGTTACAAAGTATCTATCATATGAAGAAGTGATAGTGGCTATATTAGATTGACAAATCCGCAAGCTGAGAACAAAGAATGTAGCTTCCGTCAAGTAATGTGGAGGAACAAGAACATGGAAGAAATGACATGGGAAGTAGAAGAGGATATGAAGTCTAAATACCCTTACCTGTTCCAGATTGCAAATAACGAGGATGTTGGGGGACGCAAGACGCATTAGAAGGTGAAATGGCTCTATGAGGTAAGCAGTAGCTTGAGAATACTCTTCCTTAATACAAAATTATGATATGAAGATAATGTACATATCCATAATGCTTGTATATCCTTGCGAGGCCATACATTGGGTTTAACTGCTTGCAAGTTTGGCTAGTGTCTATTTTAAGGGGAAACTCTGCTGGAAATTTTCGTTAGAATCCACGATGAGTTAGACTTCCCATAAACCCTTACATTTGAGGATGAATGTTCCTAAGGGGGTAGGGTGTTACAACCCATATTCATGTACGTTAGTTCATACCATAATTTAGTAGACGTAAATCTGAGAAGAGATTATCTTTGAGATGATAAGAAGTTAATCCTATTGGTCCTAAATGATACAAGGGTGTATAAGGGTGGTTAACAAGTATTAGAAGTTAAATGAATCAAGAATGTTGTAACCCGTATTTTCGGGTAAACCTAGAGGTGCTTAATATTATCAAGAGGTTGTGTTTTAAGGTGTTCGAATCATATAATATCCATACCATAAGTCTTGAAGTCAAACGAGTTATGAAATAAAGTTCGACAAAAGTTGTCGAAACATACGTTCATAATTTTACTTAAACTGTAGGTCTATGAGTCTAGTTTCCAACGCATTAAACCTTTTTTCTATACGATCTTGGAATAGAGAGATATTCACATTTTCGCGAGACTGCACCAAGCAGCTCTCTATGGGGCCCACCTAGGCGGTTTAAGACATATGGATATATAAAAGATGCCTCAACCCCAATTTTAGTCATTCTTTTTCAGTACATTCAGAACACAGAACCCTAGAAACACTCTCTCAAGTTTCTCTCAGGATCCAAGACCCAAACAAAGGGCAAACAACACAAATCAAGTGTCGGAAATCCCGTAGCGCTAGTAAGTTTCCTGTTCTTCTAGTTGTTGCTGATTTATGTATTGTTCCAGCTCGTGCGGGAGGTTGTTTTAAGTGATTTATGTTCTGTAAATACACCTTTAAGTTTTTAATATCAACCCTAGGTGATTTCAAGTTTTCTAAAGTGATTCTAGTGCCGAAAAACTCTAATTGATTGCTAGTTTCGCTTCCTTGTTCTTGTGGCAGCATTGGAGGGATATTTCTTAGATAATTAAGGTCAAATTGGAGTTTTTATTTCTGTAAGATAAGGAACCTCTTACTCTACATGTATTTAAGATTTTCCAAGTTACAGCTAAGTCATTGA
Source organism: Nicotiana paniculata (assembly GCA_005239505.1). Lineage (NCBI taxonomy): Eukaryota > Viridiplantae > Streptophyta > Magnoliopsida > Solanales > Solanaceae > Nicotiana > Nicotiana paniculata. Next base: position 9,417 of record MDKI01201382.1, read on the forward strand.
AGCTAGAACTTGTGAAATATATATCGAAAGGCTTGGTAGTAATGTTGTTGGTTGGTGGACCATTTTGGGAGGCTTAATATGATTATTATTGATGTTGTTTTGGATTTATGGTAATTTTTTTGACTTGTGAAGTCATATAAATAGGGTAGGTGCTGTCCGTTTCATCATAAAATAGGTCGTGGTCGATACATAATAGCTACGACGCTTAAAAGATAATGATAGTGTCATTTCTCTTCTTGTAGACTAAGGAGTCGTGACATTTGCATAGCTTGAGGTTGGGCAGTATATATAAGGTATGTGAGGCTATCCCTTTCCTTCTTTTTCACGATTTCGATTGTACATAAGTTAATGAACGAGCTTCCAAAGATACTCTATTTTTAGAAGCTAGCAGTACTTACATTTTTTCCCTTCTTAGGGAACAATTGATGTTGAGGTTGCTTCTCTTATTCTTATGCTATCAATGTTGTTAGTACTTCCTGATTCTTATAAGATTCTTGATGAAGAGTTAGTCCTAATAATGTGTACGGACAATACCGATCTTACATCACTCCGAAAGCTATTATATATATGTATCTATTTTACTCTACCGAGCCGCACTATAGTCGGCTAGGTACGGCACCTATTGTGCAACCACCGATCAATTGGGTTTTACTGAGCTCCACGTGGTCGTGTACGATTCTACCGAGCCTTATGATGGCCAGGTACGTTTTACTGAGGCTATTATGGCCAGGTACGTTTTACATACCTGGAGCACGCAAATCATACCACGATATGATGATGATGATGCCCACAGAGGCATATGTTTTAGAAGTTTATGTGTGTGTGTGTGTGTATATATATATAGGTATCATGAATTTCATGTCAGTAGCCCTCAGAGGTACCCAGATATTATAGGTTATATATTCTCTATCCCTGTTTACATTACTGCTCTTACTTATTCTTTCATACCTTACATGCTTAGTACTTTATTTGTACCGGCGTCCTTTTATTTATGGACGCTGCATGTCGTGCTGTAAGTCCTGATAGACAGGTAGACCCAGCCCCCCCACCACAGTAGGCTGCCGAGTTCAGCGGTTATTGGCGAGATCCCTTCTTCGGACTTGTCGTGGTCTTGGTATGCATTTTTTATAGACATTACGGGTATGTCAGGGCCCTAATCCGGCAATGTTACAGCACATATGCTCCTTAGAGGCTCATAGACAGGTGTCGACTCATGTATAGTTTGGTATGCCTTGTCGGCTGATTTTTGTTGTATAGTCTTTTATGGCAGCGTGAGAGCTCGTACCTTATATATAGTTTCTTGGCAGTCTTGTCATCCCATGTTATGTATGTTCATGCCATTATCTTTCATTGTTGGTTGTTCATGATCCATATCTACCATTTTATATTGATCTCATCGGCATTTAAAGATAATAAGGAAGGTTAGATAAATTGTACGTTGGTGCTTGGCAAGTATGGCCCGGGTGCTAGTCATGATCCTCCAGTTTGAATCGTGAAAATCAGTACAGTCATGAAATTTTTTCATATAAGCTTATGATTGAAACTTTTTACATGATTTTTTGCACTAATATTATTTTTACTTTAAAACTCTTAACTAACAAAAAGAAAAAAAATACAATGTAAGTAAATATTGTCGAAATAATATGGCCTTAAGTTAGAATAGACTTCAAACTTTAAACATCACCATTTATCTGTTGTAGTTACCGGTTCTAACATAGATGAGTCTATATAAATAAGAAGATACTTGCACAGTAAACTTTAATTTGAATATCACTATTTATCTATCGTAGTTACCAGTTCTAACATGGATGATGATATATCTCAAGAAAAAAAAAAGAATATTTGTACCGGTCCATGAATATAACTCGTTGGAAGTAACAAAGAAAAATTAATATGAAATATAAAATGATCAGCACTGTATAACCACATAGAAATAGATCTTGAAGGGATAGTGACTTGGAGAAGAATTTAAAATTCTTTTATATAAAAATTGTCACTTACTTAAAAAATAAGAAGACATAAGAGGAAACTGCAAATAATCCTCTTATTGTTAATCTACATATATTCTTCTGCTTTTTATTTTCTATTAGAAAGTTTTTGATAGAATACGAGTGTTTGCTAATGAAAAAATAACTAAAAATATTATTTTTGAAGAGAAAGCCATTGATGCATTTAATTTATTTTACTTTAATATATATAAATTTTTTAGACACCTTATTTTGCACTTTTATAAAATACTTTAAAGAATGTGAAAAGTTATGCAAGAAAATTATTATTACTTCAATAGAATATGAAAGATCCACATAATCAATAATAAGTAAGTAAATTTATAATGCTGTAAAGAATGTAAGAAATTATAGAAAGGCTATTAACATGGAAGATGAAAGAAATGAAACATAAATGTGTAATTACATTTAGGTACACAGTACATTATAGGAGTAATATTTGATTGAATGGAAAAATGACTATTCAACTTTTAATGGGTATTTTGGTCTTTTAACTTTCACTTTAGGTATTCATACTTATAATATAGTACTAGTGTTTGGAAACGCGCATTGTGCGTGTACCTCGTATTAATGAGTACCAAAATTATCAAAAGTGATATAAAATCTTATTAGTAATATGTTGGACTCATAACATTAATTAAAATCGTTAAAGGAAAAAGTGCAAGCTTTTGAAAATAATAAACATTGATATTTTTTAGCTAATTCAATAAAGGAAGAATCCTTGCCTACATAGTAAATTCGATATATATAAGTTCTGCATTTGCTTTAAAAGTCCAAATAGAATAGCACAATGCACAATGTGTTGACTCGTATTGACATTATCCGCAATATTATTTTAGTCTTATATATGACTTATGTACTTCTCTGAGAAAATAACTTAGAAAAACAAGTTTGTATGACACAAAGCACGCACAGTTCTAAGATGGAAAAATATATTTAACATGAAGAATCACAATTATGACAACATGCAAAAATATCTCTAAGCTTCTTTGCAGTAAGAATGATCTTAAGACAATGACACAGCTAATGATATGTTCCAACAGAAATTTGTCTATTGCTCGAGAAACGCTCTTTTATACTTTTCCCAAATCTTTGGCGACCTCCATATGTGATATGGTAGATCGTAGTGTTGGTTCGATGGAATTTCT
>ML334206.1:0-22882 GCA_005239505.1 Nicotiana paniculata
AACAAAACTACAAGAATTTGCATAATGTAAATATAAAATAAGAATTACTAAATGTAGAAATTGTTGTTCTTGTTCTTCAATGCACTTTTCTTCTTGTCTACTGCTAATCCACGAAAATCCCTTAATTTGTGTTTTAGGAGTCTATTTATAGGTTTAGAGTGAACCCTAACCGTGTAGGAGACTTCTATTTCACTTGGGAAACACTTAAACTCGTCAAACTCGGACTTGGGCAACACTGGAGACCCCTGGCGTTTGGGCTCTAACGCCCCCCTAACGCCAGGAGGGGCCAGGCGTTAGGGCTCTAACGCCCCCCTAACGTCAGGTGGGGCCAGGCGTTATGGCTCTAACGCCCCCTAACGCTAGGGGGGACCTGGCGTTATGGCTGTAACGCCCTCTAACGCCAGGAGGGTGGGCAGGCTTCATGGGCCAAACGCCCGGCTATCGCCCGAGCGTCTCCTTTTGCGTATTTTTGACGTATTTGCATCCTTTTAGCTCCGTTTCCATTACCAATTCACCTACAAATGAAATAAACTCCATTAAGCACATAACAAGTGTAATTCTATCATTAATGCTCATAAAATGTAAGGTATATCACATGTTAAACTATGCAATTTAGTCTCGCATCAGTCTCTTCTCTCCTTTTTCCTCCAGATTTTAGCCAATTTCTAGGCCTTACTTTGTAAACATATACAAGGCTAAATAGGATGCCTCTCTGGGCATCTATAGGTGTACTGAAGTTCTTCGCTCTTGTACTTTGTAGAACTTGTGATTATGGCTATATCTTATTTCATAGACTTGGTTATCCATTTGTATGACTTTACTATATCTACATAGGTCATACTATACCATAATTCTTACTTCGATTTATCGTTACTGAGGTCTGCAACCAAATCCAGGCTACTCTCGTTGCTTATCCTTAAGATTTTGGAACATCAAGTGAGACATCGCATCGTCTCTAATTATTCTTTATTCTCTTAAATAGCTCAGTGCCTAGAAATCATAGGCTGGAAGATATGCCACTGACGACGTTGCTATCATTCCTGGATACTCAATCCCAGCGCCTCTAGTCTTTTACCTGAAGTATGGACCACTCTCATCCTTCTATACTTGAGTATTTCGTACGTTGTTCATATTTACCTTACTTACTTTAAAATATCACCTCACATTCTTCTATCTCTCTTTTATAACCTCCCTCCCATATAGGTATAAATCATATCCACCATTTGAAGCTCTATTATAATACTTACACCTCTCGTGCCTATACAATCTCATACTGGTACTCTTCTAACTAGCTCTATCGTAGAGTCGTTATGGAATATGGTGGTTTTGTTATACTATCTCTCTTGTGCCTATGATATTAAGGATGATCATGCAATGTTGTCACGACCCGATTTAGCCTCCACATGTGTCGTGACAGCACCTAGTCGCTACGACTAGGTAAGCCTACTATAAAGGAGAAAATGGAATAAAACACAAGAAATAAAAGGGATAAGGGCAATGATGTAAATAACAGACTGGCTGCTCGGCTCATACAAGAAATAACTTTCCAAGACCTGCAATGTCACAGACAGTCACAAGCTTCTAACACTACTGTAGCTCTAACAAAAACTGGAAAGTACATAAGAAAATCTCTACAAGCTAAAATGGAAGGGGACTCGGAGGATTTTGCGGACGCGGCAGAAATACCTTGCGGTCTCTTGGAATCAGCAGCAACGACTAACCACGAGGCTGATAGCTCGTACCTGGATCTGCACATGAAAAGCATGTGCATGAAAGGGCATGAGTACACCACATTTTTTACCCAGTAAGTGCCAAGCCTAATCCCAGTCAAGTAGTGATGAGGTCATGTGAAGACTCTATTGGATTTCTATATAATTCATTTTAAAACAGTACAAAGATAGGTAATGTATACAGTAAACAATTTAAGAAAAACAATATAAGTTCTACAGTAAAGAGAGTCCTCGGCTCAACACAATATATATCACAAGGTGGAATCTCCCGGGATACCGTTCCATAGTTCCAAATGATTATACAGTACACGGGGATCTCCTAGAATACATTCGTAGTCCCAAAATGAATATGTAGTATAGGAAGATCTCCCAGAATACATCTGTATTCCCAAAGTAAATATGCAGTACAAGGGAATCTCCCAGAATACGTCCGTAGTCCCAAAGTAAATATGCAGTACATGGGGATCTCCCGGAATAAGTTCGTAGTCCCAATTTAAATATGCAGTACATGGGGATCTCCCGGAATACGTTTGTAGTCCAATTTAAATATGCTATGCAGGATGAAGGACAAGCATAACATCGAATTTACACAGTTTATACTAATCACAGATGAGGCAAATAAGGATTTAACTAAGCATGACGCACAGAAAATCAAGTAGGCAATTAAGCATGCTTTCCTAATCTAAAGTAAATATTATATCATATGAGAGCAAGTTCATAGAAGAGAAAAACAATATATTCTTAGTAAGGGAAAAATGAGGTTTTTGAAATAACGGCCCATGTACGCACTCGTCACCTATCCTAAGGGGGAAGTCCCCAACACAAAGTTAGGAAATCCACTTACTTCGACTGCTCAATTCAACCCGAATCACGTTCTTGCCACGAATACCAAACTCCGAATGGACCGAATCTATTCAAATAAGTTTCATAATGTGAATATCATTACAAGAAACTAGTTTAACAACTAAATTTGAAGCTAAAGCGCGAAATTTGGGAAATTCCTCAAAAAAGTCTCCCAGTCTCACGACTCGGAATCGGGTGAAAGTCACAAATTCTGAACACCCATTCACTCACGAGTACACTCAACCAAAAATCATCAAAATCCGACGTCGAATTCTCACTCAAAACTCGGATTCTCAATTGGGGGACCTTTCTCTCATTTTCAAATATTTTCCCAAAATTTCTCCCTAATTAGGTTGAAGAATTCACTATAGATTGATGAAATACAAGGGAAATAGGATTAGGAATCGTTACCTATTGATATCCTTTTCAAAATCCTCACAAAATCGCCAATTCCCGAGCTCCAAATTGATTTTAGAAATTATGAACTCAAACCCTCGATTTCTCCTATTTCTGACCAGCGATTTCCGCTTCTGCGGTCAATTGGGCCACACCTGCGGTCCCACACCTACAGAAAAGGCATCGCAGGTGCGAAAACTCATTAATTGGGTTGGGGCCGCACCTGCGGTATCTGCGCTGCATCTGCGGTCTCCCAACCGCACCTGCAGACCTAGTCGGCCTTGGGAAAATCCGAACCAGCACAACCCGTTATCGCACCAATGTGTCCTCACCTGCGGCTCCCCCTTCCGCAGGTGCGAGACACCAGAACCAACAACTTCATCTATTAGCTTAAGTCTAAAAATCCTCCCGTTGAGCATTCAGAACACACCCGAGGTCCCCGAGACCTCAACCAAAACCACCAACTTGTCCTACAACCTCATTCGAACTTAGTCAAGCATTAAAACCACATCACATAACACCAAAAACAAGAATTAAATATAAATTCAAGCCTAAGAACTTAGCAAATTTCCGAAATCCACAATGATGCGGAAATACGTCAAAACTAGTCCGATTTACCTCAAATTTGACACACAGGTCACAGATGACACCACGAACCTACAGCCACTACGGAATTTCATTCTGAGTCCAATATCAAAATTTCATATATCGACTGAAATGTCCGAAATTCCAACTTTCGCCAATTCAAGCCTAAATCCACTATAGACCTTGAAAATATTCCGAACGCGCTCCTAACCTCAAAATCACTCAAAGGAGCTAACGGAGTCGACGAAATTCCATTCCGGACCTGTCTTCACACAGTTCCAACCCCGGTCCAATTTCTAAAGCTTAAACTCTAAATTAGGGACTAAGTGTCCCAAAACTCTCCGAATTTCATAGCTAATCACTCTGACAAGTCCCAAAAGCAGAAACAAACATGGGGAAAGCAGTTATTAGGGGACCGAGGCTCTAACTCTCAAAACGACTGGCCGGGTCGTTACAAATGTTCTCAATCACATTTTCTATAATTGTCTGGGGCCAATAATCAGACTCCTGATTTACTTGGTTGATATAACTCTTCACTTTCCTCTTCCTTCTGATCAGCTTTTATGTAGGCTTAAGCTATCTTCCAATCTATGACTCATGATATTTAGTTATTACTTTTATCTTTTCATGGACGCTATGTAAAACCATGATACAATCTTCTAATGATTCAATCCTTTGTCTATGATCCATACCCAATTCCTTCTTTTAACTTATACCAGGGTCTTCTACGGCTGATAATTAATCGAATAATTACTTTTGTTCCACCTAAGTATTCTTCAAATGTAAGGAACTTCTTTTCCTTGTCTTTGCCCCTGGTTGCGTGCATACTTAGCTTATTTGAGTGCACATATATGCTGAGATTTTTGTGCAACTCATATGGTCTCGAATATTAATTTTAGTTTTACTCCCCGCTCATTGGCCATGGTAGATTCCACTTTCTTATGGAGTGCATACAATGTTGTTGTGAGACTGTTGTTATAAGGCCATTCCCTCCTTAGGTCACTGAGCTTAGGTTGATGCCTTATTCCTTACTTTCTCAGCTAGTCTTTCATTGTAGTATTTAGGGAGGACCCTCTGACTCTTGTAAAGTTGTGAGCTTATTACGGACCTTTTGATGTCCTTCCTTGCCTATAATTATTCGTAGTTACTTATCTCCACGCCCTTGTGCTTTTAGGGTTGCCTCTGGACTAATATTTTGACTGTCTTCCCAGGGGCACTCTCTTGTTACCGTAACATTCATATCGTACCTTTAACTATCCTGACTCCTATCTGAATATATCTCAAGTATTATAATGACATTACTGCTAGGATGAATTCACTGCATTAGGTTTTACTATGCTTATCTTGCATGATCTACTGATTCATCTGTAACCTCCTGTCTAGCCATAACTAGGCTCTTCCTGATCAACTACTAACTACTCGTTAGCCTATTCTCATCTCAATATTCCGCGTAATCTTTATTTGGGTATTTCCTTTGCCTTAACTTACGTTTCACACTGGCTCCTTATTTATTAATAACAACTTGGGCAGGAACTCTTACTTCCTCTCCTTGACATCGTGCTTGCATAGTATTCTGGAATCATATCATATCTGTAGGATTTGGGTAAGTTCCATCTCATTCCTTTTTTTTTTTTTGCATTCTTCCTTTACCATTCCATAGTCACTAGAACCACTTAATGCCACATCACTCCATATTCTCCCCTTTAGGGGAGTACTAAGAGCTGAAGCCATGAGGATCTACCTATAGATGTTTTACCTCTTCATCTTTGGCGTCATTTCACAACATCAATGACCCTACCTCACCTTGTGGCAATCTTTCTTTACCAAGGACAAAAAATTCCCTTACTCGCAATGGTGACACTTAGTGCAACTGGCACTTAAAATCCCTTAAGCTTAACTTTGTTCATATTGCTTGCTTTAGGGAAGCTTCTTCCTGAATGACCATTCTCCAAATTTCTCATGAATCGTCTTCTTTTGTCCATTCTATTATCGCCGCAACGCAAATCTGAAATTCTCATGATGCTGACTATTATCAAGTCACTCAGTCCCTACTTCATGTTTAGTTTATCTTTTTCACCAGCCTATATTGATTTCTACTACTCTGGGGTCTAACTTTTCCTTCTATTAATCACGTTAGAGTCGCGAACTTATTTCTCGAAATGAGGATGTGACTCTATTGCCTATACTCTTTTGTTGTCTTAAGACCCATCACATCTCGTCTCTTTCTTCATTTGACTATAGATTTCGTATCACTCTACCGTTGCCATCCATGTATCACATCTCACTCATACTGCTTCATTATCCCTCTTCGTACTTCCCTGCTAATATTTCTATTTATCACTTTATTCTGAAAACTTTAATAAGACATTCTTTTGCTTTTACATGCCCTTGCTCTATCTAATGGCTCTTCGGGCTGCCTAACGTTCTCCCTCTACTAGGGACGGGAGCCACACTAAGGTAATATTTATCCCTTCAAGGTTTCCAGTTCCTATCTTTGTAGTACTCATATCTAGCTGTACTATTTTAGAGTGCACCATCTGGGTGGCTCACAAGGAGATCTATTAGCACATTTGCAATATCCTTCGGCAATGTCAACTAATGCAAATAATTCATCTACCATTTTGGGTCACTCTAATCCCAACCGGATCATGATATTACGTTCTTCTCTTAATCCATATTTGTTAGCTCCCATAGAGCATAACTTAGATCGATGTGGCCAATTATACATACCTCTGTTACTGTTGAAGGTAACTCAAAATGCTTATATATCTCTTCCTGAATGGTAAATAAGGATAATCTTCATTAGCCGGGTACCTTGTACTACTTGTTGAAAGTTGTATTTATCTTTTGAATCTCTCATTGTCGTTCACCATAAAGGTGGATAGATATTCTTGCCTTAAGGCTCCTTTCCTAGAAGCTCACACGCTTAGTACACACATGATTTGCTGAATATCTCATATTTATCCATCATAACATGATGCAAAAATCGAGTTTTTCTAATCACAAATTATATCTCTTACCACCTGTCTTTCTGGATGTAGGCATCGTCGTATTATGAATAAGATAAAGTTTAGGATATTGAGTTCTTACAACTGGGCTCTACCACACGACCTAGAGTAAGAAGGAAGAGTGACAGTCCTAAATACCCTGTAGCCTCTTGCTTATAAGTGTGGAGCACAACACACCCATAAACAAGACTCTACTGGACACGACTTGTAGACTCCCTAGGACAGAACTGTTCTGATACCACTTTTGTCACGCCACGAACCTGGGGGCGAGACCGACACCCAATGTCTCACGTATCCTTGCGTACCAACTTGCAACTAAGGGATTCTGAACATATGAATCATACTTTCGCCCTGGGCCACATTGCAGGACAACTACGAATGCTAGCTAGATATCAATATAAACTGGGCCGACAAGGCCGTCATAATTATTACAGCTGACAAACCAACCAAATATGCATACAAGGCTTGCAAGCCCAACATACTGCACTAACTGACAAGATATATCTACAAGCCTCTACTGATGGATATACTGTGATCGAAATAGATACCCGGCCTACTCATAACATATATACATATATATACAATATGTGCATAAGGTTCTAGACCCGAAAACTACGAAAGGCATGGAGCTTACCGATCAAGATGAACTCGGGCAACACTTACTGTGGAGGTCTACCCGTCTGTCTGCCTGAACCTGCACGCATGAAATGCAGCATCCCCAGAAAAGGGACGTCAGTACAAAATAATGTACCGAGTATGTAAGGAAATATACTGAAAGCTAAAACTGAATTGATAATATAATAACTGAAAGCAACCGGGAGTCAAAGATAATCTGAAGGTATGCTTACCTGCTGATACTGACTCAACTCTCTCAATATAGTAAGTAAAATAGATGTCCGGCCTTATAAGGCTCGATATATACATATAACTGCTCTGCCGTAGTAGGCTCGCTCATAGGCACTCGGCCATACTAGGCTCTGTATCTCGGCCACACTGGGCTCACTCATAGGCGCTCAGCCACAGTAGGCTCGGTATATAAATTACCATCTGATTAGAGGTTGACCAATAGGGCCATAGGGGCCTGCCCATCGATTATAGCTCGATGGTAATAAAAATACTGTAATATTGTATATATAGACTTTCTTCTCTCTTGACTGGAAGAAGGAAATACTCAATTGAATATTGTACTTACAAGACTAGTAAAAATATACGTAAATTCTGGGACATGAATTTTTTTTATGCCTCGTTATCAAACTCGTGTAATTACGAGATCATGTAAAAATGAAGGAAAATATTAGCCTTAACATATCTGGAGTAGGAAAAAATCCGTGCGATATTTTTGAGAAGACTTACACCGTACTCCCTTAAAATTGTAAAATATCTGTCCGATCTATTAAAGACCCGTACCCTTATATGTTAGCTTCAATATTCCTTCACGTTGGCTTCAAGTAGCATTTTTGTTGGCTTTAGAGAGTCTCCTGGAGAGATCTTTCCTAACCCCTTAAAATGTTAGATATATGAAGCCTTTTAATTAGCTAAAGGTTATTTAGCTTTTTATTGAATTTCAAGTTTTTTTAGCTAGTTGCCACCTAACTTGACATGACTAATGAGCCATTTGGTTTGGACGGTGACTTGCTGACACATGGGGTGGGGGAGGGGTTTCATTCTTATCCAAAAATCAATTAACTAATTAGGTAATATCCCGCTACCCGGTAATTAACCAATTACCTGCATAATTAAGAATTGTCTCAAATTACTTAAAATTTTACTTATTTTTTTATACACTTTATACATCCTAATATCGTGGTCATATGGTACCTTGTATGGTACTAATCCATAAATATCGGGTATTATCGCTCGACCCGCATTTTATCCTAATATGTCAAACTTGGATGAAAATTCATTTTCTTTGACTTGCTTCCCCTCTCACCTTCACAAATTTACTCATCACTTGTTTAAAATAGTATGATGCTTATAATCTCAAAAATCCCATTCCCGAACTTATATCGATTAACTTACGACGAAACTCTAATATACAAAAATGCGGGATGTAACACCACGATTCAACATAACTTTTTCCTGTTATCAAGGTCATCTTGGCCATAAATTTAGACACCTAAAACTTTACTTATACTTATCATCCTTCTTCATTCATTTTCCATAATTATCCAAACTCTCTCAAACTCTCTTCATTCAACTTGTAATCTGTCCTTCAACCTTTCTTTAACTCTCTTCAAATAATAAAAGCTTTTCCTTCTTCCATAACATACAATAGCTTCTTATTCAAAAAATATTATTCCTCAAAGACCACAAACAAAATTGATGACACTGCTCCTCCAACAGTGAGCACCATCATCCCTAGAACTCTTGTCACAACAAAGGACTTTGAAGAGCTTCTTTTTGTTAGCCCTCGTACATGGGTCGTTAGTAGATATCCTTCTTCCATACGTCCTTCAAGCATTACTGCTGTGAAGGAAGATTGTCGTTACCAGGCTTTAGACATTATCGCTCCTGACCTAGCGGAGCGGGTAACCTTACCCAAAAAGGTTTTACGTACTTCTCTACACATCCCTTCACTTTGGGGACATTTTCTCTGAGTGGAGAGCTTGACTTCATCATTGAGGAGTTTTTCCTCCGCTACCATGTGTGTTTGGCATAGGTGAGTCCTTTCATGTGGAGGACGATTGCTTGCCTTCGGCACATGTGCCAGGAAACAGGGGAGGAGCTATCTTTAGCTCACGTGATGAACCTTTATTCCCCTAAGATCTTCCGCGGGGGATGATCAAGTTCAGCAAGCGAGGCCACCAAGCATTGCTATCCAGCATGGATGATGATAAAGATTGTGGGTGGATGGAACAGTTTGTTTTCGTTTCCACTAGTGAAATCATCCAGGCCTCGGCTCCTTCCTTACCGAAATTGTGGAACCGCATTCGTAAGTATATAGTTTGCTTCTACTCTTGTTAAAGATCCTTTCCTCGTCATTATTAACTTTTCTTCCTTTAACTACCTCAACGACTCGGTGGGTTCTCGTTAGGGTTGAGGGCTTGGACCAATGGGTTCAGAAAATTTTGGACGTTACTATGTTGGAAACCTGCTTATGGAAAGAGCTGTCCCTGAAATATGGGTGGAACGCCAAAATCATGGTAAGTTTAACTGATCATGTCTTTACCTTTTCTGATGAGAAAGTTATGTGATTCTCCTCTCTTGTCGAATATAGGTCTATCCCAGGGCTTAGTTATCGTCCCCGAGGAGGACATTTTGACTGATCCTGCTGATGTGGCAAGGCTGATGCAAAAAGATTTTTCACAGACAGGCCTCTCCGAACCTACTTCTGGTGCAAGTGCTTCTTGTTAGAGTCCTCGATCAGAGAACAAACAACCAAAAAGAAGGCGTTCCTCCACGGTCGGGGGAAACAATAAGAGGGCGAAGAATGCTACCCCCGAGTCATCTCTGGAAGTCGTGGTGATGAGCCCTCCGCCCGGGCTGACCATAGATACCGTGATGATTGACGATGATGGAGAAGATAGCAAGGAGGGAGCTTCTCTACATAGAAGACTCTTCCTCAATTCTACAGACCGCTTAATATGTTGAGTTAGTTACACCAACCGAGGAAGATGTCTCGACGCTCTGGGGGGGTATGAAATGGTGGAAAATGCCAACTCCTGCTTCTGGATCCCAATCGATGTGCCCGGTATTTTGGGGCTGAGTACCGAGTCCCTTTCGTCTTTGGTTGACGAGCAACAAACAACCTGCACCGAGTTTGTCGCAGCTTTTTCACACCCTTCAGGACCATCAGCTTTATCTCCATCTTCACCAACACCAGCAACTGCTACATCATCTCCAACTTCATTAATTCTTCCACCAGTAACTGCTACATCATCTCCACCGGTCGCACCTGTCCAAGAAGAGGGTGTTCTCTTCTAGTCCACAGTTCATGGGAATTTGGGGCAAAATTATGCTGCCCCCTCAGAAGATCCGCAAAAGAGGATGGGCGTTACTCTCTCGGTCTCTGCCGGATGCAATTTTTATCCCGACCTGTGGAACTTCCTAATTATTAGAATCCTTTGCTTTAGAAAAAAATTGGAAAAAGATACAGGCTCTCTCGGGGGAGTGCTCGTTGAACAAAGCCATGCACAACGCCGCAGCGGTACATTCATCACTTATTTTGTCATTTTGTTTTTGACAGAAAATATCCTGAATTTGTTTTTCTTGTTTTGCAGGCCAATTTCCTTGTTTCCGAGGGCCTCCGGAGGTTGATTCGAGAAAAAGAAGAACTTACCTTCTCATGAGATAAACCTTTGGTCGAGCAGGATCAAACTACTGCTCGCCCCTCAGAATTGGAAGCCAAAGTTGCTGAGGCCGTTGTGTTGGAGACTCGTTTGCAGCGAAGCGAGCAAGAAGTGGAAACCCTTAGCCAAGAGATTGGTCCATCGAGGGTTCAATTTGATTAGGCAAGGACTAATGGGTTAAAGTCCATAGTGTCATTCTTGCTGCAACCGATCGCGAGACTGCCTCTGCTGAAAGATTGACCAACTTAGAGGCAACCTTGAACTCCAAAACTGATGAGCTTGGGGGTGAAACATGCCCAATTGGAGGATAAGTATAAGAAAACTATTGAGCATAATAGGATTTTTAGCTCAACTGTTTATGACCTCGATGTTAGCCTCAAACCCATTAGATCCACCCAGGAAAACCTTTCTGCCGAGGTTATCCAACTCAAAGAAGAACTTAAGCACCGAGTAGCTTCCCACATTATTGAGAAAACTTATGTTATGTACAACATGAGGAGAAAAACCTTGTAAGAGGCTAAATCGGGTATTATTGACTTTGATGCCGAAATCACTAAGGCCCGTGATCTCTAGTCAGCTGCTAAAAGGGGTCTCCCGGTAGGGCCTGATGCTTCCGGTTCTTCTAATTTTGGCTCCGAAACTTCAGGAACTAAAGAAGAACCGGAAGACAAAGATGTTGAAGGCCAAATTCATGAGGGCCAAGATATTGAGCCATCGGCGGATCGACCGACTTCCCCTGGGGCCGCGGACACTTCTCTTCCTCCGGGTTCTGGAGATGCAACAATCTAGCTTTTCCTTTCTTTTTCCAACTTTTGTATCTGTGCCATTTTAGCATGTTTATTGTGAATAAATACATCTTTTAATTAAATATTGGGTGAGTCTTTCTTTCGTTTGGATGTATTTATGCAAGTTTTAATCTTTGCATTCTTTTTTTCTTAAGTGTTCTGCACAAGTTTTACTATTTGTGTCTTATTATGTAAGGCCTTGGGTGTATTTTTCTCCTGAAAGCATTTGGATTTTGGGCACAAGTTATTTCGAAATCAACCCTATATTGTGAGGGTTTTTATGATAGGGGTCTATCTTATGTTTACGATTCTCTTAAAGAGGACATATCTTGTTCATTACGACACTAGCATTTGAAGTACTTGTTTAACTTTCAAACGATAAAATAAATTCATCGGTCAGACAAGAAACAAGATGGAAAATAAAAGGAATTTACTTTATTCCTTCCTTTTTCAAAAAGTACATAAGCATTCGTTATACTAAAAAGAAATTGTCATTTCTTGTGGCTAACTTGTACAACTTGTTTCTACGAGGCTGGCCGCGCATTCTCTGGTCCCACGATACAACTATGTTCCCGATTTTCGTGTTTCGATCGATGTGGCATTCATTGTTGCCGTATCCTCATATTATCCCCCCAGTGTTCGAATGCAAAGAACGTAAATTGGAACAGTGGAAGTTTTGCACCTTTGAGGACCTCGTTAATGAATTGCTAGACAATCTTCAGCTTGGCAACAAATTTCACTGTAACGACCCGGCCGGTCGTTCTATGTGATTAGCCCCGTTTCCCCCGTTTCTTCTTTATAATATGTTTCTTAGCCTATTTATGTTGTGTTGGGTCGGTTGGTTCGGGTTCGGAGTGGTCGTGGTGAGAACAGAGACACTTAGTCTCTTAAAGTAGCTTAATAGTTGAAAAAGTCAACTGGGAGTTGACTTATTGGTAAATGACCCCGGAATGCATATTTTATGGTTTGGATAGCTTCGTTAGGTAATTTGGGACTTAGGAGTGTGTTCGGAATGAAGTTTTGATGTCCGATGTAGAAATAGGCTTGAATTGGCGAAAGTTAGTTTTTGGCGATTTCCGGTCGACAGTGGAAAATAGGCTATCAAGGTCGGAATGGAATTCCAACAGTTGGAGGAGGTTCGTAACGTCATTTTGGATATGTGTGCAAATTTTTAGGTGCATCGGATGTGTTTTGGTTGGTTTTGACATCATTTGAAAAATTTAGAAGTTTCAAAGTTCATAGGCTTAAATTTGATGTGATTTTAGTGTTTTGCATTGTTTTTGGTGTTTCGAAGGCTCGACTAAGTTCGAATGAGGTTATGGGTTGTGTCGGTATGTTTGGTTGGGACCCCGAAGGGCTTGAGATTGATTTCGGATAGTTAACGGAGGGTTGGACTTAGGAAATTGCAGCAAAATTGCTGCTGGTGTCTTTTTGCTGGTGTGTCCGCACTTGCGGAAGGGGAGCCGCATGTGCGATGGCAATAGGTGCGATGGCCACAGGTGCGAAGATCATTGCGCAGGTGCGAGAAGAGGCCAGGTTGGAGGAGTCCGCAGGTGCGAGGCAAGGGCCGCACCTGCGAAGCTGCAGGTGCGGGTGAGGCACCGCAGGTGCGAGAATTGGACTATTAGTGGATTTTCGCAGGTGCGCACCTGGGATCGCAGATGAAAAAAATGGTCTACAGGTTCGGATTAACTGGACAGAAAGTATAAATAAGTGCCTCCGCGAAATTTTGGGCATTTCTTCCATTGTTGCATGCGGGTTGATCACTTTGAGAGCAAATTGAAGGAGGAATTCGAGGGTCTTTAGTGGAGGTAAGTTACCCGGATTAAAAACTCGTTTCGATGTTATTTTGTGAAGGATTAGGCTTGAAATTTGAGGAATTTAAAGTAGAAAAGTTGAAAAAAATGGGAGGAATACTTGGAAAATTGTTTTGATGATTTGAGTGGGCAATTGTGGTCCGATTGTGTTTTTGTTGGTATGTATAGAACGTGGGAGGATGAGGATTCTAGTGATATAAATTTTATCGAATTCTGAGACGTGGGCCCGGGGCTCGATTTTGGCCGAATTTCGAGAATTGTGTTAAAATTTATATCTTTCGATTGGGTTTTATTCCATTAACGTATATTGATGATTTTAATCTGATTTTGGTTAGATTCAGAGTGTTTGGGAGCCAATTCAAGGGACAAGCGCATCGCGGAGTAGCTTTTGGGTTGTTTTGAGGTAAGTAACGGTTGTAACTCTAAACCTGAGGGTATGACACCCCATTATTTGATATTGTATTGATAAATGAGGTGACGCACATGCTAGGTGACGAGCGTGGGGGCGAGTACCGATAGCGATTGTGACTTGGTCCATCCCATAGCGACTATTAAGCCGCGTATTAGATTTGAAAGCGACATCCCGCCTTTCAGAAGTTTATACTTGTTTATAGGCTGTGAGCCATGTTTGGGGCCTTGTGCCGACCTGTTTAGACCCTCCGGGGTATTTTCCGTGTTTGAGGCCTTGTGCCGACCTGTTTAGACCCTCACGGGTATTTTCCATGTTTGGGGCCTTCTGCCGACCCTTTTTAAACCCTCAGGGGTATTTTCCATGTTTGGGGCCTTGTGCCGACCTGTTTAGACCCTCAGGGGTATGTTCCATGTCTGGGCCTTTGTGCCGACCTGTTTAGACCCCCCAGAGGTACTTTTACACTATTCTACCACTATCCTGATATAAAATCTGTGAACTCAGTCATGTTTACCACTTGTTGTTGTTTTCACTGTTATCCCAATGCTTTGAAACTCTGAGAGGTATTTTGGGCCGAGTCCTGTGAGTTGACATAGATTTCCCGAGTGGCTTGTGATGATGATTGAGTCAGGCTGAGATCCGAGTATGTGAGGATAGTTATGGATCGGGCTGCACGCCGAGATAATGTAGATTATAAATGGGTCGGGCTGCACGCCGCATCAATATATATATATATATATATGTATATATATATGTATATATATATATATATATATATGGTTCGGGCTGCACGTCGCAGAAATACATATATTGTATATGGATCAGGCTGCACGTCGCAACAATGTACTTATTAGGTCGGGCTGCACGCTGCAACAGATATAGCGCTTGGGCTGAAGGAGCCCCTCCAGGAGTCTATACACCCCTAGTGAGCGCAGTCGACTAGTATATGGATCGGGCTGCACGCTGCAACGTAAGTTATAAGGATCGGGCTGCACGCCGCATCAGTATATATATATATATATATATATATATATATATATATATATATATATATANCATACAACTGCTATATATATATATATATATATAGCAGTTGTATGTATTCATGGTACTTGCTGATTACGAGTGTTTAAGTGAGAGCATGAGATACTGATAGTGGAGTCACGAGTAACTGAGAGGCTTGCCCGAGAGGCTTTATTGTGAGTGATATTGTGCCCGAGGGGCTTTTATGAAACATTGGATAATGTTTTTATACGAGATTTTTAAGTGGAAACCGGAGTTTATGAAATATTTGGAATTGTAGATTTCTGACTTGATTTATTCATTTCCACTGTTATTCATTATATGGTTTTACATGATTTAAGCTCATCACTACACTCAAGTTTTTAGTTACTTTGATTACTTATTGAATTGGCGTACTCACGTTACTCCCTGCACCTCTGTGTGCAGATCCAGGTACCGGACTATCTCACTAGCTGATTTCCGGATGAGCTTGGAGTTGTTCGAGGATCGAGGTAGCTGCTCAGCGTCCCCAACTCACCTCCTTTCTTTTCCTCAGTTCATAGTTTTGCAGATCCAGGTACCGGACTATCTCACTGCAACTCATATGAACCTTTCCCCGGTGACAGCTAAAACCCGGTAGGGGCCTTCCCAGCTTGGACCTAGCTTCCCTGCATTGAGTTCCCGAGTTTTTTGAGTAACCAAGTCTCCCACTTTGAAATAACGGAGCTTGGCTCTTCGATTGTAATATCTTTCCATTCTGTCCTTTTGGGCTGCCATTCTTATATTTGCCAAGTCCCTTCGCTCATCGAGTAGTTTCAAGCTGACTAACATCACTTTATTGTTCGTCTCTTTACTTTCTTGTTTATATATAAAGGTAGGCTCTCCTATTTCTGCCGGGATTAAGGATTCTACTTCGTACACAAGGGAAAAAGGAGTTTCTCCTATGCTCAATATGGCCGTTGTTTGGTACGCCCAGACCACTTCGGACAGTTCCTCAGTCCATTTACCTCTAGTCACTTCCAACATCTTCTTGAGATTTTGTATATTCACTTTGTTCATTAATTTCGGTTGATCATTTGCGCTCGGATGATAATGTGAAGATGTCATTCTCTTTATTTTCAAATCGTCAAGGAACTTTGTGATCTTTGCACCTACAAATTGTTGCCTCTTATCGCAAGCTATCTCTTTTGGCATTCCAAATCTACAAATTATGTTCTCCCACAAGAAATCCACCACTTCATGTTCGCTGATCTTCTGATAAGGAGCTGCTTCAACCCACTTAGAAAAATAGTCAGTTAAAATTAAAAGAAAGCTTACCTTACCAAGGGCCGACGGTAGTGGTCCAACGATATCCATTCCTCACTTCATGAACGACCACGAAGATAGAAATAAATGTAATGGTTCTGCTGGTTGATGTACTAGTGGTGCGTAGCGTTGGCACTTACCGCATTGCATGAAAGCTTTACCATCTTGTTCCATTCAGGGCCAACAATATTCTGCCCTTACCAGCGTCATTCTTTTCGATGACAAATGAAACAGTTGTCGTCGGTTTTATATACCTCTGCCTTCGGTTATACGTGTCACTCTCTTATGCAACCACTTAGCATAACATATTTTTACCCTATACAAATCCATTTTAAATTAAATTATTTTTGTGTTTGAGCAAAGGATTTGCTCCGATGTTTTATACAGATGATTTCGAAGTGATTTATTTTACTTCCTTTAAAAAGAAAACTTCAACATCCATCTTCTCCTCTTTAATTTTCAGATCTAACTTCCCCTAGTAAACTTTCTTTCTTTTGGTATTGAAATGGAGCTGTAGTAGTGAATATGAAGTATTTTCTAATGCAAATGTTATATAATTGGTGTTTACACATGTTTACATAATATTATATAATGATATATAAATATGTATAAGTGTGAATATTTGTGCATCATGCAATATAGTTATATTTTTTTTAAGTGTATAAGGGTGTATATACATTGTTAGTGCATAAGATGCATCCACGAGAGTTTTCCACTTTCTTCTTTTATACTTCTTCTTTTTTTTTTTTTTAGAATACATTATTATACATTCCGTATATAAGATTATACAATGTTATGCATCATTATACATTACTGCGCATGCACAATTAAAAATAAAATTGGGTTTTTTGGTATTTTTTCTTACTTTTTCTCGAATAATGTATGTATAAAGTCAATTCCCTTGTTTATTTCTCAATAAAATTACAAACATGAAACAAAGTTTTTAATTTTTATTTGTAATTTTTCTATTTTGAAGTTGGGAGAGAAGAAAATTCACGATTTTTGAGTTGTGTTGTGGCTGATTTGCACTCTTTTATCAAAAGCTTAAGAATAAATGAATTCAAGAGAGTGAAATAATTTGGTTGTATAAATAGGGAACAATAACAACAGTTGATTGTGAGAAATACGTTATTTTTCGAGAATTATCTATTATTTTTGTGCTACAGATTTGCAAAGTGGTATCTAGGCTATTATGTTGCAATGTAGGTATGTGAGTTGTACTTATGTGTAATTGTATCATTTATTTGTAGAAGAATATTTAGTATTTTATATGAGAAAGTACAAATTTTCATAGTAAAAAAGTAAGATTAAATTGTTTCATAAAAAAATGACTTTTTGTGAATCACTATCGACACTGTTTGATGTTATTTTTAGCCTTGAGTAGGTTCATTATGTATTTTAAAACTTGTTAGTTATATTTAGACGGGGTCCTGGGGGCCCCGAGTGTGAATCGGATTGAAATCGAGCTAAGTTTGGACTTAGTTGCTTGCTGAGGGACTGCTTTTCTGGTGTCAGCGCACTTGCGGTGGGAATGGCTGCAGGTGCGGACTCGCTATTGCAAAAGAAGCAATGCAGAAGAGAAAAGGGCTGGCCAGGCCTGGGGTCGTGGAAGCGAAGACCCTCCGCAGGTACGCCCATCTTCCGCAAGAGCAGATGCGTAGATGGGCGTTATTATCCGCAGAAGCGGACTTGCCTGGCCTTAGTGGGAACGACACTTGTGATGAATTTTTTGCAAGTGCTACAGTTTGACCGCAGAAGTGGATATGGCTGGGTAGAAAAGGCTAGAGACAAGGGTTTATTTTATTTTTCATCTTTTGACCTAGAGAGCTCGGTTTGTGGTGATCTTTTGAGGGATTTTCAAGGAAATCACTGAGGTAAGTGATTCTAGCTTGGATATGGCTTATTATACATGAATCCATCGTTATTTATGTCATTTAATTAGTGCTTTAAGTTGGAAAATTTGGGGAAAAAATGTCAAACTTCTTAGACCAAATTTTGGGGATTTGAACGGCGATTTGAAGTTGAATTTGAGTAATTCTTGTATGGTTGGACTCATTATCGAATGGGTGTTCAGATTTTTTAAATGGCCGAGTTCCGAGATGTGGGCCTTGGGTTGACTTTTTGTTTTTTTCAAAGATTGCAACTTTATTATTCAGAATAGCTTCCTATAGTTTGTATTTATGGTATGGAGTTGTTTTGGCTAGATTCGAGCCGTTTGGAGTTGGATAATCGTGGGAAAGGATTATTAGTAGATTAAGTTAGTGTGTTTTGAGGTAAGTGTCTTGCCTAACTTTGTGTGGGGGAATTACCCCTTAGCATTTGTGTTGTTTTGTGTTAATTGTGATATGTGAAAGCCGTGTACCAAGGTGGCGAGTGTGTAAACGGGCTAAATGGTAATTGTCCAATTTAGCTATGAAGATTCTTTTCATGCCCTTAATTGAGTTGCCATAACATGTTATCTTTATCATTGTTAGTATATGTTCACATGCTTGACTTGACATCATTAATACTTGTCTTATCTCTTATTTGCTAATTCTCTTACATGTTTAGTTGAAGTTATTGTTTTCTCAATTCCTTATTCATTATTTAACCATTAAGTTCCTTTACTTAAAGTTATTATTTCATGGAATATCTTATTGGTGAATTTTGTGTTGAAGTTATAAAGTCCATGATTTACATTGAGACAAAGTTGTAAATTTGCTGAAATACCATACTTGGGTTATTCACTTTCAGTTGCTATTGTTGAGACTCTTGTACATATTGTTGTTGAGCCATGGGCTATTTATTGTGGAAACACTATTATTGTTGACTTCTTTGGCAAGTTGTAGTATTGGGCACTTGAGGTGCGATTTGTGATATCTTG
Organism: Nicotiana paniculata; assembly: GCA_005239505.1. Lineage (NCBI taxonomy): Eukaryota > Viridiplantae > Streptophyta > Magnoliopsida > Solanales > Solanaceae > Nicotiana > Nicotiana paniculata. Next base: position 19,033 of record ML334206.1, read on the forward strand.
TGATATTGATACACATGCGATGATATAAGGATTGAGGTTGAAACACATGCAATGATATAACATGGGTTTGATACGCGTGTTGATACTAGGGGAACTACTTGAAGCCATGCGGTATGATAAGGTGGGCCAAAACGCATGTAGCTATTTCGGAAAAATGATTTTCGAAACTAAATGCAAGACTCCTGCCGTGATATAATGAAAGATTGTGATTTGATTTGTGAAATGAGACTACGAGGCGGTATCTCGGTAGTGATTCTTGTTGATACCTTTTTCACACCTCCCTTTTCACCGGGTGAGGGCAATAAGGGAGTTTTTCCAATTAAAGAGATATTATTCGGTTTTGGGACTTATTATTATTTCAGAGTCGCCACCCAGATTTTTGACGATGCTCCGGTACACCGTTTTGTTTTAAAATCCCAAACCGGGGAAATTTTGACTCTGCTTTGATTTGTCCGCGACTATAAATCCGAGTAAGGAATTCTGTTAACCCGGGAGAAGGTGTTATGCACTCCCGAATTCCGTGGTTCTAGCACGGTCGCTTAACTATTAATATTTGGCCTAATTATCTAATTATTTACATATTTTAAACCTATTGTGCTTTTTAGCCTTTTTCACTTTTAGCCGCTTTTAGTATTTATGGATTTATCTTGAAACAAGTCATGATGGCGTGCACTTGTTTGTTTTTGGACATATTGCAATTACGCCACGTGAAATGCACCCGTAATTACAACATGTGATTTTTATTAGTTTAAAGTTGGAGACGGGCACATGAGTTGTCGCACCCGCGTGTAGATTACGTAGTCAAGACTATGGTCATGACGGTTTTATAGTGCCTTTTTGAGGCGGTGTTTGATTATTTTCTATGTTTTCTATTTGAAGGAACATTTTAGTTTTAAAAGCAATTAAGACGTTTTATGGATTTATCTTGGACAAGTTACGATGACGTACACTTGTTGTTTTTGAACACATGGTAATCACGTCACACAGGGCACTACCAACTTCTTGTTTTCTTAGAGACAGAGGAATTGTGAAACACCCAGGATCCTTCAACTTAGGAAGGAGTTTACTCTGAACTCTAGCACTACACTCTTCAGTAAGTGCAACTGTTTCAAACTCTGTATGTCTTCGCTTGTTTGCCTCAATATCTCTAAGATACCTTGAATACTTAGGCACTTCCTGCAAAATTTCCACCAAAGGAAAATTCACACGCACTTGGCTCAAAATATCTAAGAATTTCTTGTACTTAGCGTCATCTTTTTGCTTTTGCAGTCTTTGTGGAAACGGAGGTGGTGGCATTGTCACAATTACTGGCTCTGACCCTTTGTTCTCTTTCTCATTCTCCTTAACTGGCTTAGGAACTAATTCTCCTTCAGGACTAGTTGTATACTTCTTTTTCTCTGGAACTTCTTCTAATACTCTTCCATTTCTCAAGGTAACCGCATTGACTTAAGCATTAGGATTAGGCTTGATATCACTCGGAAGAGCTCTAACATGTCTAATATTCTGATTGTTAGCCATTTGGCAAAACTGCCTCTCTAAGTTTCTGAACTCTGTGCGCAATTATTGATTCTCAACTCTGACTTATTGATTCTTAGCCATAACTTTCTGGTTTTCTATCAAGAGCTTTTTCATCATCTCAGTCAAACTCTCCTCTTCTTGATGTGGAGGTTGAGGTGGATGATTGTAATTATCTTGAGGCCTGATATTCTGATTTCCACCCCAAGAGAAGTTAGGATGATTTCTCTAGTTAGGATTGTATGTGCTACCATATTAAGCATTTGGATTCATCGGCCCTCTAGCTTGTTGCCCCACGTAGTAGATGGATTCAGGATTCACGGGGTATATGTCACTTGTGTGACCTTTACCACATAACTCACAGCAAGTAGACATCTGTTGTACTTGTTGCATCTATTGTGCGTGGTGCATTGTCATTTTATTCATCTGATTCGCTAATCTCGCTATATTTGCTCTCATTGCTGAGAAATCATCAAGCTCGATCACACCTGCTGCCTTTTGTTTAAGTGCTCTTCGTGGTTCCCCATCTCCTTTCCAATTATTATCATTAGCAGTGAAATTTTTGAACAGGATTTGGATCTCACTATACGGCCTTGCCTTGTAGCTACCCCCACATACTGAGTTAAGATTCATCTTTGATGACTCATCCAACCCATCAACGAAAGTATGACCCAACACCTCATCATTCTGACAATGGTGTGGGCAATCTCTGAGTAGCTTATTGTATCTTTGTTTAGCTTGTCGAAGAATCTCCCCATCTCGTTGTTGAAACCCAATAATCTGGCTCCTCAGCGACTTTGTCTTCTTCGTGGGAAAAATATTGATTAAGAATTTCCTTGCTAGATCATCCCAATTGTGGATTGAGTTCGCGGGCTCCTTTTACAACTATTTCTTAGCTTAACCTAGCAGTGAAAAGGGAAATAATGTCAGCCCGACATAATCCTTGGAGACATTCAGATAATTGTAAGTGTTTGTAATTTACAAGATGTTTTGAATGTGCCTCTGCGAGTCTTCATGAGATATCACATACTACCCTGTGGACTGAATCAGCTGTACCATGTACTGGTTGAGTTCAAAGTGACTCGTGATATCAGGCTTCACAATCGCCTGAGTCCTAAGAGCCAGATTGGGCCTTGCAGCCTCTATCACCGGACGCCCTTTATTACCTGCCATCTCTATTAGCTGTGGTTGAACTACGATGTCCAACTCTCTTTCAATTCTAGTTCTAGCTTCGACTTCCCTCCTCACTTTATGAAGTGTCATTCGATGTCAGGATCAAGAGGAAGGATGTTGTTTGCGATTCTACTCCTCCGCATTCAAGAGAAGAGCTTGTGTTATCACAAATAAAGCAAACTAAAAATTAAAACCTAAACAAGTAAAGAATAAAAGCTTAACTTAACTAAACAATCAATACCCAAGTCCCCAACAACGGCGCCAAAAACCTTTTGGTTCCCCAAGTATACGCAAGTATACGTGGTCGTCAAGTAATAAAGTGACTCGAAAGTCGGATGTTGAACCCACATAGACATAGATTTATCGTTAACTAAGCAACAATTAATTGTCTAAGATATTTAAGAGTGATATTTTTCTATTAATCTACTATTGCAGAAATTAAACAAGTAACAACTAATTTATCAAGAACGCAAATGTGTATGATGAGATTTTACTTCAGAGGAGATGGAAATTCCAGGGTTGTGGTTGGTTTATCAATCCTATTAAGTTCAATTATCACACTCGTTAATCCAGATTATCTATGGTTGCTAATTAACCAGATCATTTATATGAATAGCATGCTTCCACAATATTACTCGCCTGCCCACGATATATCAATCCTATATTCCTATTGTATTGAGTCTATCATGAACGAATATAATACAATATTTAATTAAGCAAGACTGTTAGGTATATTCCTATCCTAACCGCAAAATCTTCCCCCGAGCCATGGGTTCAGAAACATGCTCTCTCTAATTTTACTCTAATCTAAATACGGCTTTCCAAAGCATAGCATAGATAGTAGGGTGAATTGATAGCTACAACAATTTACAAGTTAAAGCTAGAATTAAAGAAACAACCATAAGATGATAACCCGAATTAACGAAAATGTAATTAATAAACATTAATAATCATGTCAACCACAACCCTAGAACTAGAGTGCTTAGCCACTCACGTGTGTAGTAACAAGTTTCCAAGTATTTTTCATAAAAAAATTACAAAGAAAATATAAAGGAATGACGAACTCTATGATTTTATCCTCGAAAAGTTGTTCCACGTGATATGTGATGTGTGGCTAGAATTCATGATTTTAAGCATTATATACCTTGCATTTTATGTGTTT
>ML334207.1:0-17004 GCA_005239505.1 Nicotiana paniculata
AGTTACCAAGAAAATCAACGCCAAGGTCCTCAGGGTAGTTGAATATCCAACATGGTTAGCCAATATCGTGCCAGTGCCCAAGAAAGACGGAAAAGTTAGGGTTTGTGTCGACTACCGGGATCTCAATCGGGCCAGTCCAAAGGATGATTTCCCTCTTCCAAACATACACATCCTGATTGAAAATTGTGCAAAGCATGAACTTCAGTCGTTCGTGGATTGTTTCGCCAGATACCATCAAATTTTGGATGGACGAGGAAGATATTGAGAAAATGGCTTTCATCACGTCGTGGAGAGTCTATTGTTATAAGATGATGCCATTCGGCTTAAAGAATGTTGGGGCCACTTATATGAGAGCTATGACCACTACCTTCCATGACATGATACATAAATAGATCGAGGTATATGTGGACGACGTCATTATCAAGTCCAAGAAATCCACCGACCATATAGCAGGTCTGAGGAAGTTCTTCAACAGGTTGCGGAAATATAAACTAAAATTAAACCCCGTGAAGTGTGCATTCGGGGTTCCTGTCAGAAAATTTCTTGAGTTCATCGTCAGCCGCCGAGGGATAGAACTGGATCCGTCAAAAGTCAAAGCCATCCAGAGTTACCACCGCCAAAGAACAAGAAAGATGTGATGAGTTTCCTGGGGCGCCTTAACTACATCAGTCGGTTCATAGCCCAGTCCACGGTCATATGTGAACCGATCTTCAAGATGTTAAAGAAGGATGTTGCTACCAAATGGATCGAGGATTGTCAAAAAGCTTTCAACAGAATCAAGGAATACTTGTCAATACCACCAGTTTTGGTCCCGCCAGAGCCAGGTAGACCCTTGCTACTCTATCTTGCGGTATTAGATAGAGCTTTCAGCTGCGTTCCGGGGCATCACGATGAGACAGGAAGAAAGGAACATGCTATCTATTATCTGAGTAAGAAGTTCACTCCATACGAGGCACTTTATTCTCTACTAAAGCGTGCATGTTGTGCTCTAACCTGGGTAGCCCAGAAGCTGAGGCACTACTTCTATGCCTACACGACATATCTCATATCAAGGATGGATCCCTTGAAGTACATCTTTCAGAAGCCCATGCCCACTAGCAAGCTGGCTAAGTGGCAAATCCTGCTAAGTGAATTCGACATCGTGTATTGACTCAGAAAGCGGTCAAGGGACAAGCATTGGCAGATCATCTTGCCGGGAACCCTGTGGGAGGAGAATACGAACCTCTGAAAACATATTTTCCCGATGAAGAAGTATTATTCATAGGAGAAGACATTGCTGAATCCTATGACGGTTGGAGAATGTTCTTCGACGGAGCAACCAATTTCAAAGGAGTCGGTATTGGAGCAGTCTTGGTGTCAGAAACTGGCCAATATTATCCGGCATCTGCTAAACTCAGATTCCCCTGCACTAAAAATATGGCAGAGTATGAAGCCTGCATCCTAGGGCTCAACATGGTCATTGACATGAATATTCAAGAGCTGCTAGTAATTGGTGATTCAGAGCTGCTAATACACCAAGTACAAGGAGATAATGTTGAATTCTTTGAGAATATTTATCCGTATAAAAAAGAATATGAGTCGTCTAGTGAAATATCTAAATGACCTCGGGAAGAATCAAAGGAAAGTACACGTAATGAGGTGAATCCAAGATGTAGTAAACGTCAAAAGACAACTACTTCCTTTGGACCAGATTTTCTGAAATTCCTGTTAGAAAATGAGCTTCGAACTTTGGAAGAAGTTATGTCTTCCTCGGAAAGAAGCAGTCAATAGTGAGTCAGAATCCATATTAAGTAATCATACTTGGGAAAATGGTTGATCTTCCTCCAGGAAATAAACCTTTGGGTTCTAATTGGATTTTCAGAAGGAAAATAAAAGTTGATGGTACTATTGACAAATAGTTGGCAAGATTAGTTGCCAAATGGTTTAGACAATGAGAATGTCTTGACTATTTTGACATACACTCGTCGATTACGAGTATTGTGTACATATGAATGTTAGTAGCATTGGCTACAGTATACAACCTTGAAATCCATCAGATAGACGTAAAGACAACCTTCTTAAATGGAGATTTGGAGGAAGAAGTTTATATGGAACAACCTGTGGTTTCTGGAAAAGAAAGAAGATGTGTCGACTTGTTAAATCACTTTACGGACTAAAACAAGCACCCAAACAATGACATGCAAAATTTGACCAATTAGTATTGTCATGTGGATGATATGTGGATAACGAATAATAGAAAAGGCATATGACATTTGAAATGTAGGGACATTTAGCTTATGCATGACAAAAGTCAATATTAGACATGATGTCTATATTTCCACAAATAATGAAAATCAATATGTTAGTCGATAAACTCATTATTTGTTCAGTCTTAGTGAAGATTAGTTGAGTGAAACTACCAATTCGGAAATTGGTCACTTGCCTTTCTTGAAAGGTTGTTTCTTTCTTGAAAATTTATATTGTTTAGCTCGTTTATGGAAGGAAGTCACTTCGAAGGTTGCGACTTTTCATGAAAAGTGCATTTGCATGTTTTGTATAAACATGACCGTTTATGAACGGACGTATTAATACGTTGGTCTATAATGAGGTGAACCAACAGATGAACAAGACCAAAATCTATTTCAAGTTGGATTTGTTTCATGAATGAAGGTGCTATAATTTGCATATCATATAGAAGTATGAATACATAACATACGAATGCTTGAAAATGGCGGAGTGATTATGAAATGTGTTAGATATTAAAAGGTTGTGGCCATAACTGATGCAAATCATTCCAGTTGTTGTTATAATATACTGTTGCTACATTAAGTGTAGTCAATAGTTTGATATGCAATTGAAAGTCGAGACATATTAGTGTACGACATAATGAAGTTCGCATTGAACTTTGATGATGATGAAACGAGTCTTGAAATATTACTCAAAATTATGCTTTACAATACAATAAGTATCCCCCGATAATAGAGGGGTATAGTGATGCAAATTAGATCACCGGTTAAACCGATTCTAAACAGTAGGTGGATGAGCGATGTCTTGGAAATCGTCCAAACAAATGTGCATTGACCGCTCTACAGTGGAGGCTGAGTTTATAGCCTTAGACAAAGCCGGTGAAGAAGCTGAATGGATCCGAAATTTCTTGGAAGATATTTTATTTTGGCCCAAACCTTTGGCACCTATATGTATATATTATGATAGTCAAGTGGCAATAGGCAGGGCAGGGAGCGTTATGTATAACGAAAAATCTCGTCACATTCGACGGAGACACAATACCATTAGACAACTACTCTCTAGTGGTGTTATCACAATTGACTACATAAAATCAAAAGATAATGTGTCAGATCCACTTACAAAAGGCCTATCTAGAGAGGAAGTTGAAAGATCATCAAAGGGAATGGGGTTAAGGTCTAGGACAAGCCATCATTGCGGTAACTCTACCTAGTAGACTGGAGATCCCAAGAGCTAGGTTCAAAGAGATCAAATAAAGTTATGAATGACGGTTCAACATTTTCAAATAACTCAATCCATTCTCGTGATGAAGACAATGTTCAGAAATCAAGGTAAAGCATTAAGGCTTTTTGATGAGTCAATAAAGCTTAAAGCTTTTTAATGATTTGCTAAGTCTGCTAGTATATGACCAAATAATATGTCTATAGGATTACACGTTTAGAAATCACCTATGTGAGTGTGAAATGTAAGCCGCTTTAAGGGGAATGATAGTAAAGGCCCATTCTCTAAGCACTCATGAAACTAGGCGGTGTTCATGGCTGAAACGAACACAACCGTGAGAACCAAAGACGTTTAAGGATTGATTGTGTGACTTATGGTTGTCTAGGTATACACAAAAGTTCGACGATTCAAAGATATCAAATCTACCGATTGACCGAGTATATCCGACATAAGTTCACTACGGAAAGTTCAAAGGGAAACCTACTTATCCAGATGCGATTAATCCTTAATTGTGAATCACACAAGTATTTTCATGCATGTTTTTCCACATATGTCCATTCCCCATTCATGTGGGGGATTGTTGCGTTTTTATTGAGGGGTGTGAATGGGAAATGGAAGAGGTACCTCTTGGATTGCACCTCTTCATCTCACCCTTTCATTGTCTATATATTTAGAGGCTTGGCCTCATTTTTAAGACATGGAAAATCTGAAATCACCTCCCCTCTTTTCTACTTTGTTGCATTATTTTCTAAATAAACATAAGTGTCAAGTGTGATTTGCTTCGTTTGTTGAGTTCGCTGAAGTTTTGTGATTTGAAGTGCTATGTTTTAATTCAGAATGAAATATTCCTAGTGTTCTAAAATAGTCCTTTATTTTAGTCTTAAGGAAAAAAGACGCTCTGTTATATTGAAGAACATATCTTAATTTAGACAAATTAATAACTTGGGTTTGTGATAATTTGTAAAATACATATGCTTGTGACAAGTAGGATAAATCAAAACACTATCACAGAATAGTTATTCCATTCTATTCTGGGAGAAATTAATCCGTATACCTTGGGCAACAGTGAGGAGATTAAATTCCTTAAAGACACACTGTGAATTTAGTGGGCTCGAAATTATTTTACGATTTATTTATGAACTAACGTTTCCTTACTTTTTTGATTTTGATCACAATAATACCAACAATGGTTCTATACGCAGGGCTCGATACGAGACATCTAGATAAGAATTACTTATCATTCTACCACATGTTGGTAACATTGTGGATTGTAATTACATGAGATAAGAAGGTTTTCGAAATAAATTTGTAACATATGGCCGGTATCAACTCTTTCTTAAAAATGTTAGATTTTCTCTAATTAATATGCTCTTTCCTTCATTATATTTTTTTCTTGAGTATGAAAATGTTACAAATTTGTTTTTTAAAATCGGAAATCCATGATTTATCGAATTTTAATCATTAATTCATGATAAGTAAAATATAGGAATCTACTGGAGTTGAGTTGTAGACTTGTAGCGTAGTTGTTCCAAGTTTTAGTACAGAAACATGACTTGAAATCTTTTCTCTTTTTCTTTTCAACCTAACTTGAAATCTACTCTAATAGGTTTAGGACACATATTCATAATTAATTTAATATTTAATTTGGCATTTAGTAACCCATGACAAACCTCTCCTGTTCAAGCTTTGTCCATTTCAGGGTTTCAGATCTCTCTCTTACCTTTTCAAATTTTCAAAGGCAAAAGAATCCAAGAAAAAACGTAATTGTTACCTTCTTCCAAAAAAAAAAAAATCCAAGAAAATTGTGGAGTTAAGTGGACCTAAATAGTCGCTCACCTAATCTTGTAAATTAAAAATAGTCGATAGATGTATAATAAATATATAATTTATGTATAATATAAATATAATAATGTATAATGAATATATAATCTATATATATATAAAAAAGAAAAAAATATTGAATCTGGTTGATTATTTGTATAACAATCACATTTATAAACTCCATTGTGTTCAATATTGTATGGGTAATTTGCACCTTACCACATGGTAGGTTAAAGTGAACCCATTTAACTTGCTGTTGGAGGACACAATCAAATAGAGAAAAAAGAAATAAAGAAGTTACTGGCCAGCAAGTGTCTAAACTAGCACTATTCCAAGTGTCCGCACTCACAGAGTCAATGTAACATGGGTAATCACCTGACTCCGAAGGAACGAATTCATATCTTAGCGTTGTTGCAATGTGCAACCCGACCAAATTATATTACCGTTGCATCATGCAACCGATCCACACATAATACCGTTGACGACGTGCAATCCGATACAATCTCAATGTCATCAATAATTCATATCCGCTCATAATATCTGTGGTGCAAAAATTATCATCTTTTCACAATATTCAACTCTCCAGCTCATGGATATATATATATATAGTATATAAGCGGCAACAGATCATAACAATAGAAATGCGGAGAGAAGCTCATGCGGCTAAAAGATGACTATGGCGAATCATATAATTCAATTCATAGTGATCGAGAAACACTATGTTATTATAATAAGGCTGGTCCGTCATACCCAAATCAAATGGAAAAGAATATTTACACATTTAAGATAATGTTTTAATCATAGTAGAATCGATTAAATATCAAAACTCCTATTAAATCTGGGTAAAGTAATTTTTCTTTTTCGATCTAAGATATTGTGGATCTTTTTTACAGGATGAACGTTGGTAAAAGGTATCGATTAACGGAATCATGCCAACTGAAACCTATCCCTTATTGTAATCTCAAAGTTCAAAGTTCGAAAATTATGTCATGACATTCAAATCTTATATCCTAAATTTTAAATTACAAGTAATTTCATGCTAATCGAGTCTAAATTGAGTATTTAAAACCACCAAAAAATCATTTAAAAATTTATATTTGAAGTCACCCATGCAAGAATCCAAACTCAATCTTCACCAGCGTATACGGTCAAAACTGGGCTCGCCCGATTCTGTATGATTAATTGATACCAGGATGGTAGGATGAGGATTTGTCTCGTGTTACGTCATATCGCGGCATGAAGATATATTACCAAGCTCGTAATTCGAAGACCAGTTGAGATCAAGACCGACCTAGGACGAGATCGAACAGGATAAGGATCGAGCCAGACCGAAGAAAGCCTGCTGAGTTGAATAACAAAAAGCCGAGATATTCGTGATCGTGCAAGGATCGTGGGGGAAAATTCGGCACGTATCAAATCAAGACCGGTTATTGAGCCAATCAAGGGATTTCTTTTTGTATTTAGAATTGTACCATCAGTAGAATTCTCCTACTATATAAAGGGGGTTCTAATCATTTTGTAATCATCACATTCACGTATAAAAAGCAATACAATACATTTTCTCTCCTAAGCTCTCTTATTCTGCTATTCAGTTCATACTTTTCAATAAGGCATTTATTTGGTTCGAGGACAATCCAACTCGAGGGCCAAACTGTACTTCATATTGTTTTGCTTTATTTACAGTCAATTTCTAACATTAATTCTCATATTTCTCAATATGTGCCAAGTGAAATCACATATCCTTAAACCACTTATAAATTTAATTGTTATCCAATTTCAAGAGTAAACAGTTTGGCGCCCACCGTGGGGCTAAGGATAATAGTGATCGCATCGTACTAATTTTCATAACACACATTACTTTACACTTGTTCTTGTAAGTGTTTTTTATTTCAGGATCAGCATGTCGAACTCTCACGCAATACCCACACATGCGGATAGTGGCCTTGGTTTTCATGGAGAAAACGACAACATAGCCGCCCCAGGGAATGAAGTGCCTCAGGTTGACCTCGAGGGAGTACCAGTTGCAGACCCCATCGACGTCAGTTCCCATGTAGCCCTGAATGCAAATATGGGCGTCGACCCCGAAAATAGCGTCCGCAGAGACGTTCGATCAGCCGGTCAAAACATACAGGGCGGTGAAGGTGGCAGAATCAGCCTTCGAATAATGTTCGAAATGTTGCAGGCTCAACAAGCTGCAATAGCGCAACTCCAAAATCAGAATCACGAACCGATTAGGGCCGAACCCGATCCCTCACTGGAAGTTGTTCACAGGGTCGAACCAGTACCGAAGAGGTCAAATGTGAACTTATGAAAATGCTCGAGGAGCTGACAAAGCGAATCGAGTCAGGGGAGAAGAAGATTGAAACAAATGACAAGAAAGTGGAAACGTATAACTCCCGAGTTGATCAAGTTCTGGGGGCATCACCGATTCTGAAGGGTTTGGATTCAAAGAAGTTCGTACAAAAGCCTTTCCCCTCGAGCACGGCTCCTAAGCCTATCCCAAAGAAATTCTGCATGCCAGAAATTTTTCAAGTATAATGGGACTACCGACCCTAATGAGCATGTCACTTCTTACACATGCGCAATAAAGGGGAACGATTTAGAGGACGATGAGATTGAGTCCACTCTGCTGAAGTAATTTGGAGAAACTTTATCGAAGGGCGCGATGATATGGTACCATAATTTTCCACCCAAACTCCATTGATTTCTTTGCCATGCTCGCAGATTCCTTCGTCAAAGTATACGCCGGAGCCATAAAGTTCGAGACTAGGAAGTCGGACCTCTTCAAGTGAAGCAGAAAGACAGCGAGATGCTCAGAGAGTTCGTATCTCGGTTCCAAATGGAGCATATGGACCTACTCCCGATCACAGATGATTGGGACATTCAGGATTTTACTCAAGGGCTAAACATACGAAGTTCTGTGGCCTCACAATAGTTAAAGCAGAATTTGATCGAATATCCAGTTGTAGCCTGGGCCGATGTGCACAATTGGTACCAGTCAAAAATCAGGGTCGAGGATGATCAGTTAGGGGCTCCTTCCAGGTCTGTTTATCCAAACAGGCCCATCAACATAATTCAAAGGGATATCGACTGAGAACCACGATCGAACAGACATCGATATCAACCATACAATGGAGAGCAGAGAACAACGGTCCTGGATGCAACCCCGTCCGCAGTTATCGAAGAAATGATCGAGGACAAAGCTCCCGAGGGCTCATGAGTAAGAGCGGTTGCAACAGGAACGTCGAACCCAAAGAAGCGCCTCGACTATCAGAGTACAACTTCAACATCGATACGTCAGCTATTATATCAGCCATCAGATGCATCAAAGACACCAGGTGGCCTCGACCTTTATAGACTGATCCAGCCCAGAGAAATCCTAATCAAATGTGCAAGTATCATGGAACCCATAGCATAAAACAGAACATTGCAGACAATTGAGGGAGGAAGTAACCCGTTTGTTTAACGAGGGGCATCTTCGAGAATTCTTGAGCGACCAGGTTAAGAACCACTTCAAAGACAGGGATGCAAACAGAAAGAATGAACAAGAAGAGCCACAACACGTAATTCACATGATCGTTAATGGGTCGACATTCCACAGGGACCCATATTCAAGTTCACCAAGGTGTCGATCATGAGGGAAAAACGAATACCATAAGGGACCTTGCCTTTCAATGACGAGGATGCATATGGGATCTCACAACCCCACAACAACGCACCGGTAATATATGTTCTTATGAATAAAATTCAAGTTAAACGTGTTTTGATTAATCCAGGTAGCTCGGTAAATATTATTCGATCGAGGGTAGTAGAACATCTCGGCATGCAGGATCAAATTGTGCCCATAGCTCGAGTTCTTAACGGCTTCAACATGGCAAGCGAAACCACCAAAGGGGAAATTATTTTACCAGTGAACGTGGCCGGGACCATCCAAGAAACAAAATTCCATGTGATCGAGGGTGAAATGAGGTACAACGCCCTGCTCGGAAGGCCTTGGATCCATAACATGAGGGAAGTAACCTCAACCCTTCACCAAGTTCTAAAGTTCCCGACACCGGAGGGAGTCAAAATAGTGTACGGGGAGCAACCCGCTGCCAATGAGATATTTGCAGTCGATGAAGTAATACCGGTATCGTCACTCTCATCAGCAAAAGGATCGGATTGGAAGGGAAAACAGGAGGCTAAATAGCAACCACAGACACCAGCCTCGACCCAATCGGAGAAGGGGGGTGGATGAGGACGATGACTATTGGATCCCTCGATCCTTCATAATTCCTCACGATTTCGACGTCACCAAATCAACGATCGTAGAGCTAGAACAAGTCATACTGATCAAGTACCTGTCCGAACGAAAGGTATACCTAGGCACGGGGTTAACTTCCGAGCTCAGGAAAAAACTTATTCAATTACTTTTAGATAACATGGATTTCTATGCTTGGTCACATCTCGATATGATAAGGATCCCAGTGGAAATCACTACTCATTGATTAAGCCTGGACTCGAAGTTCCGTCTGGTAAAGCAAAAAAAAAGAAGGCCCCAATCCAAGGTTAAGCATGCATTCATCAAGGACGAGGTAACACACTTCTCAAAATAGGGTCCATTCGGGAAGTAAAATATCCTGAATGGTTAGCAAATATAGTAGTAGTCCCTAAGAAGGGAAATAAACTTAGAATGTGCATAGATTATAAAGACTTGAACAAGACATGCCCTAAGGATTCTTTTCCTTTGCCTAGTATCGATCTTATGATCGATGCCACGGCCGGCCACAAGATTCTCAGTTTTCTCGATGCCTACTCCGGGTACAAACAAATACAGATGAACCCGGAGGATCAAGAAAAGACCTCATTTATCACTAAATATGGCACCTATTGTTATAATGTAATTTCGTTCGGACTAAAAATACTGGTGCAACTTATCAACGCCTAGTAAACTGAATGTCGAATAACAAATATGAAAATCAATGGAAGTTTATATTGATGACATGTCAGTTAAGCCCCTACGAGCAGAGGACCATTTAAAACACTTGCAGGAAACTTTCGATATACTGAGGAAGTGCAATATGAAGCTCAAAGATATCGAGGATATCACAGTTGTAGATAATGTAAAATTCGTACAAAGGCTAACGGGGTGCATAGACGCCCTAGGGAGATTCATTTCGAGGTCCTCAGATAGGAGACACTGAATATGTCTTACGGGAAATTCACGAGGTCACTTGTGGAAATCATTCTGGTGCCGAGTTGTTAGTCCACTAAGTAATCAGAGTAGGATATTATTGGATCGACATAGATAAATATTCAAAGGAATTCGTTCAAAAATGCGACAAATGCCAAAGGTATGCGCCAATGATTCATCAGCCCGACGAGCAGCTCCATTCGGACTTATCCTCATGGCCGTTCATGAAATAGGGAATGGACATCGTTAGTCCTCTCCCATCGGCCCCAGGTAAAGCTTAGTTTATTTTATTTATGACTAATTATTTTTCTAATTGGGTTGAAGCACAAGCTTTCGAGAAAGTCATAGAAAAGGAAGTCATATACTTCATTTGGGACCACATTATATGTCGATTCGGGATGCTTGCGAGATTGTATGTGATAATGGAAAGCAATTCATCGGCATAAAAGTGACTAAATTTCTCGAGGATCACAAGATCAAAAGGATTTTATCGACACCTTATCATCCCAGCAGGAACGGACAAGCCGAATCAACCAAAAAAACCATTATTCAGAATCTTAAGAAGATATTGACCGACGCTAAAAGAAAGTGGAGAGAGATATTGCCTGAGGTTATTCGGGCATATCGCACAACGTCGAAGTCTAGTACAAGAGCAACACCATTCTCGTTAGTCTATGGCACTGAAGCTCTTATCCCAGTCGAGGTCGAAGAACCTAGCATCAGGTTTCGATATGCAACAGAAGAATCAAATAGCGAGGCCGTGAATACGAGCCTAGAATTATTGGATGAAAGACGTGAAGCCGCCCTCGTCTGATTAGCCGCACCAAAACAGCGGATCAAAAGGTACTACAATCGAAGAGTCAATCTTCGACATTTTTAACATCAGGGACTCGGTTCTAAGAAAGGTCACCCTTAACACCCAAAATCCGAATGAAGGAAAACCGGTCCGAGGTCCGAACTGGGAAGGACTGTACCAGGTTCTCAAAATTACCGAAAAGGGATCCTACAAGCTCGACAAGATAAACATCGAACAACTATCGAGCAATTGGAACGTGTCACTCCTAAAATGATACTACTATTGAGGTACGACCCCTCCCATTTTAATTTATATTTTTAACTAACTCTTGCAGGTGTTCGACCTGAAACGGAGAGGGTTTCTTCGAAACAAAGTCTTTAGGTCTGAAAACACGCGTTGCACTCTTTTTCACATAGACTGGTTTTGTCCCAAATGGGTTTTCCTGTGAGGTTTTTAATGAGGCAACCATTGATCGTGCTAACTTAGAACAATTCAATAGTATCTGAGGCTTCTTTGCAATCAACCTCAAATACTGGGGGGCATTGCCCTCGAAAGTCAACTTTGTTACGAGGAAATTACTTCATAGCGGAAGGGTCTCGATAGGTAGAATTTGTAAGGGCCAACGGTCAAACGAACCATGCCCATGTAGGTTGCTCGAGCCCTAACGCAAAACATGTACGCATGTAGAAGCATTTATAAAGATAAGTGTTTTTCCTTGATGATATCTCTTGCCTTAGAAAAGTTTTCTACTTTACAATTTCATGCTATCCAATTGTTATAGAAACATGCTTAAGCGTCGATCGTAACCAGAGTTTGAATAATTACCCCTACACTCGGGGACTACCATCCGAAAAATAAACGAGATCAAATTATTAAAACTTCGATATTATTAGACCTTTTGGGAAACCCTCGAATATTAAAGGCCACGACCACCCCACGCGGGGACTGACATTTCGGGCAAGCTCGAAGTAAAACGGAAAAATAAGCCCAATGGGAAAATCCCGAACTAATAGTTGATGTGTGGTTAGAATTCATGGTTTACCACATTAGGTGCCTTACATTTTATGTGCGTTAATGATGAAACTACACTTCGTATGTGCCTAATGGAGTCTGTTTCATGTGTAGGTGAATTGGATATGGAAGTCGAGTTAAATGGATGCATAAACGTCGAAATACGCTCAAGAGTCGAAAAGGAGTGCACCGGGCTATAGCCGGGCGTTTGGGCTGTAAAGCCTGGCCTAGCCAGGCGTTAGCCAGGTGTTTGAGCCCTAACTCCAGGCTTGGCCAGGCGTTTGGGCCCTAACGCCAGACCTGGCCAAGCGTTAGCCAGGCGTTTGGCCTGTAACGCCTGGTCCCTGGTCTGGTCAAATCCAAGTTTTGAAGATTTTAAGTGTTTCCCGGTTTTAATAGAAGTCTCAGACACGTTTAGGGTTTGTCCTACACATATACATAGACCCAAAAACACAACTTGAAGAAGGAGATGCCATTAGATATAAGAGACGCCTGTGGAATACTACTCAGAGAAGCAAAACATTGATTTTTACAGCTTTTATTCATTACTTTGTAGTTTAATTATGCAAGTTATTTTAGACTTGATTATTATGAGCATGAGTAGCTAATTTCTTTAATCTAGGGTTTTGGTGGAACCCGTTGGGGGATGAACTCATTGTGATATTAATATAGCTTTGGTTGGTTGATTAAACTTTATTTGTTCAACTACGTTCTTGTTGTAGTCTATTGAAGGGCCCTCAATTAGTTGTTCCTATTTATTATGTATCTTCTTGAGAGAGAGTGCATATTTAGGTAGTTGTTTGAACAACACCACTCCCAGAGTATAGACGAAAGTCATAACCGAGGGTTTAGAAGTTGGATTAGAAATAACGATACTTCGGGTGCAATCTAAAGTGAACTGTAATGCAATCTAGCTAGCGTAACTTAAGAGAGTGCGTCTAGTAAATTATCATAATTACTTGAGAGATATTTATGGTAGATAAAGTGTTCATGATTGATAGAGACAACTAATCAAACTATAAGAAGTATCCGAGAAGGAAGTTCACCAATGGGGGAAACCATGACCTTAGACCTTTATTATAATTGTTTACACCATATTGTTAGTTACTCGTTAGTTTATTACTTTTGTCATTAGAAATAGTAAAACATAAACAATTGATATTCAAAAGTCTTGAGAAAATTGATTAAGTAAAAGTTTCGTATTCTGACGGCTTGATTGATACGTAAATTCCCTGTGGGATCGACTCTGGGCGTAATACCCCGGATTATATTTGCAGCGCCCGTTTAGTATTTCTATAAGACATAGTTGAGCGTGATCAAATTTTGGCGCCGTTGCCGGGGAATTAACGGTGTTATCAATTAAAGTTGGAAGAAATACAAAATTCTGAAATATAGTCAATTTTCTTCAAAATTTCATTTATACATTGGAAGTTTAACATTTGCTAACTTGGTTGTACAGGTGCATGCCTAGAAACTCATCCAGAATTGGTGAAGTAGTTGAAGCCTTATCAGACCCCGAGAAAGTGTTTGAGGCCCTAAATTGGGCCAACCGGAAAAGCAAACAGCAACCATCAATTGAACAACTTGAATCCGACATGGAAGATCCAAATAATAGGAACAACAATGGGGATGTTGTGGTAGACCCAGTTGCTCAAATTGGGGCAGAGGCTCCTTTATATGACTGGGCACAACCCATAACAGAGAATTTGGCCACTGCGATACTAGTCCCTCAAATATAGGCCGAGTCCTTCCAGATTACAAATAATATGCTGCACTTGTTGCAGAACAAGGGACTATTCTTAGGGTCATACATAGAAGACCCCCAGAAGCATTTGAAGAACTTCCTGTCAATTTACAAAACACAGAGGCAACCAAACGTTACTCAAGAGGCAATAAAATTGTTGTTGTTTCCATTCTCAGTGAGTGGAGCTGCCCAGACTTTGCTAAACTCACTCCCCATAAATTCCATTACCACATGGGAGGAGTAAGTTAAGCAGTTCGGGAACAAGTTTCATCCACCCAACAAGACTGTACAACAAATTGATGAAATCTTGAGCTTCAGACAGAAACCAGTTGAAACATTACAGGAGACATGGCAACGATTTAAGGGAATGCTGGTTATTTGTCCACATCATGGTATTCCAGATCAGGTATTGGGGCAGCGTTTTTATATGGGTCTGGCTGATACTGTTAAGGAAAATGTTGATGCTTCAGCTGGTGGAGCATTCTTGAGCAAAACATGGAGAGAAAGTCAGATCTTACTTGATAAAATGGCGCAGAATTCAGGATGGACAACCAGGAATGCACCCATTACTCATGTAGTTCACCCAATGCCATTCGATCCATCCAATACTATTACAGAGAACGTGGCCACCTTGATAACACAGATGAGCATATTAACTAAGAAGGTGGAGGAATCAGGGAAAAAGCAACAGGTACATATCGTGGATACAACCAATGGAGGCTTATGCACATCTTGTATTAGTCAACCATTTGGTAATCAGTGGAATGCAGAATGTGATCACCCTCTTTATCCAGAAAACATGAATTATGTGTCGAATTATGGAAGCCAGAGACAAGGGGCAGAACTGGGGTCAACAATTTCAACCGTATAGATCACCTAACCAACATCAGAACAATGGAAATATGGGTGTCATGAGACCACAAGGTAATGCAGCACCATATCAGAGGCCATAAGGTTATAACCATCAGACTCAACAACAAGCATACTACCCTCCTCAGCATCAACAGGAGGGAATGCAAGAAGATTGGTTCTCCAGGTTAGAAGCTATGATGCAGCAGGTTATTGGGCAAAATGCCAAAATCAGTGAGAGAGTAGATGTACATGATGCAGCTATTAAAAATATTGAAGTACAGTTGGGCCAGATATCTATGGCAGTGAACAATCGTCCTCGTGGGACTTTACCTGCAGATACTCAGGTAAATCCTACGGACTAGGGCCCAAGGCAGCTGATGGTAGTGACTCTTCGCAATGGTAGGGATTTAGACTTGGAACTGGAGAGAGCTCGTGAAATCAGGCAGGCTGAGACACTGGTACCCATGCCGATTGAACTTGATGATTCAACAAACTTGACCAAGGTAACAGTGCAACCTACTGATGGAGAACCCCGTTCACAGAGTGAGACTGAAAAAGAAGTGGAGATAGCCCAGGAGCCGGTAGTTGAGGTGGTGGCTGAGAAAGAAAAGTCCTAAATCACTGGGAAAAAGATACCACCAACTCCATTCCCTTAGAGGCTGGCTAAATACCAAAAGGATGAACAGTACAAAAAGTTCTTGGACATGCTAAAGCAAATATAGGTAAATATCCCATTGATTGATGCGTTGAAGGAAATGCCTGGTTACGGTAAAATGATGAAGGACTTGATGTCCAGAAAATTTCACTTCCAAGATCTGGCTACTGTCACCCTTACTCAGACTTGTAGTGCGGTGGTGACACGTCCTATTGCTGAAATGTTATCTGACCCAGGGAGTTTTACAATTCCTTGTACCATTGGCAACTTAGCTTTTGCCAAATCTCTATATGACTTGGGGGACAACATTAATCTGATGTCGCTGGCCATATATAAAAGATTGGGGATTGGTAGAGCCAGACCAACTTCAGTGTTATTGTAGCTAGCTGATAAGACGGTACAGAGACCGTCAGGCATTCTAGACGATGTATTGGTGCAAGTGGGGAAGTTTGTGTTCCCTGCTGATTTTGTGATTCTAGATTGCAAAGTGGATGAGGAAATTCCCATAATCTTGGGAAGGCCATTCTTGGCGACATGCAGAGCCCTTATCGATTGTGAGGCTGGTGAACTGAAGATGAGGCTCAATAATGAAGAAATCACGTTCAACGTGCAGAAGTCTATGAGGCGACCAAGTGAGTTCACCAACTGCTCTCTTATTGACGCTGTGAATGTGATCCCGGAAAAAGATGATGCGTCCCTGACTATGGGGGACCCTTTGACTGAATGTTTGAAGAATCTAGATGATATGAACGGTGAAGAACTGGCAGATTGGGTGTTAGCACTTGATGAGAAAGGGGTATGGCCAAAGGTTCTCGAGTTTGAGTCACTATACGTAGAGGAAAGAGAGAGCCTGCCGGCCAGACCATCTATTGAAAAACCACCCAGGTTGGAACTGAAATCAGAGGATGCCAATGTGGTAGAGAAGATACTAGAGTTAACCAAGGACATTGATGATACATATTTTGTTGAATCTAGTGTCATTAGTGTTGAGGATGTTGGTACACACTCCAACCATTTTTTCACATTGTGTTTGGATGATGATATGAAAATATAGTCAACCAAACAACTTGAGGAGCCAAGGAATAAAGAACAAGATGCCTACATTCTGGAATTCCTCTTGCTAGAAAGTCGGGAGTACACATCTCATTGAAAGGCCAAAAAGCGCAGATTACTACATTATTTTATTGGGCCAGGCAGATTTGTTCCACCACCCCAGGAGCATGATCATAGAGCAGAATCAAAACTTGGGGTTCAATTAATAAGTTCAAAGTGGAGGCATATAGTGATTCAAGCATTTGTTAGAAGGAGCATGGAAATCAAAACTAATGGAAAGGATGTCGACGCTACTTGAGCAGGGAGTTTCTTGCACCTTACTTTTATTTCTTGCTTTGTCTATATGTGTTGCACTAAGGACATTGCATGATTTAAGTGTAGGGTGTTGTACATATTTGTTGTGGTTTGTTGTGTTTAGTGTGCTTCCTTGTTAGTAGTTTTAGCTTTTCTTGTTA